>JASSUY010022140.1:10413-51539 GCA_032466535.1 Forpus xanthops
GATACTGGAAGGCTGCTATGAGGTCTCCACGCAGCCTTCTCTTCTCCAGGCTGAACAGCCCCAACTTTCTCATTCTATCTTCATATGTGAGGTGCTCCAGTCCCCTGATCATCCTCTTGGCCCTCTTCTGGACTTGTTCTAACAGTTCCATGTCCATGAAAGTCCTTTTTTTATTTCCAGCTCACAAATAATTTTAATGCTCATTTTGTCTCAAATACTGGATTGAGAAAACAAATTTTATTTCTTCTTTCACTGTAAAGTGCTTAAAAAAAGGCATGTCTGCATAAGCATCACTGTTCACTGTTGTGTGAGATCAAAGATGCTCATCTGCATGGCAGTTCTGCATTGTAGGAAGTTGTTGGAGGTTTGCTGCTTATTTAAAAGAAGAGTCCTGATATTTTGCAAGAGGAGGGTGTGAGTCTCCTTGGTGGAAACAGAAAAAGGATCTGCTGCTGCAGGTTCCAAAAGATTATTTCATGCATCAGCAGTACATGTCTGAAGTTTTAGGAAGAACCCAATTTCATTTCATTTCTTCCTGTAATGTCAGAAACTCCTTCAGCAGCATTCATTAACTCAATTTTTGGATCACAGGCTAAATACTGATTGATTCACTTGACAAAGTTACTGTTTATTCCAATAATACAAGGAAATGGACTTGTATATGAGACCAAGTTTCAAAGGGCTTTAAATGAAGAAGGGTATAGGCAGGTACCTAATACTATTTTCAATGCAATGGACATTAACACGTATATGTTGGCTTCCAAAGGGTCAATAAAGGAGAGAACTGCTATGAGTCCCTAAACCAGTGAATAAATGTCAAAAGAGGAAAATGAAAAAGGGAACATATAGTGATCACCAGAAGTTCAAGGTAAAAATAATAGAAAATTCAGTAGGAAAGAAAATGGTATTAAGAGAAATACATAAACAGAATAGAAAGAAATTTTACGGCATTGCAGGTATTAAGCTTATCTAGATATGGTAGAATTCTCAATAATAATGCAGAAAATGCAGAAGTGTTCAATCAATACTTCTGTTCGGTATTTGGGAAAGAGCCAGATGATTCAGGACAGAATGATGATGAAAAGCTTCCCATTGTAGCAGTAACTAAAGGAATGTGTTAAACAGCAGATACTAAAGTTCGATACATTAAAATTAGTGGGTCTGGATGATTTGCATCCAAGATTTTAAGATCAATATTCAAGGAGCACTACAGACCATTAATTTTGATTTTTAACAATCCATGGAGCATTGGGGATGTTCCAGAGGACTACAAGAAAGCTAATGTTGTGCCAATATTTAAAAAAGGTAAATGCAGTGACCCGAGTAATTAAAGGCCTGTCAGCTTGCCTTCGATCCTTGGCAAAATAATGGAATGGCTGATAGGGTGCTTGAGGAATGAGGAATTAAAAGAAGGTGATAGAATTAATGACAATCAGGATGGTTCTTGTCAAACTAACTTGATATCATTTAAAATCAGATTTCAAATAGGGTGATTTAGTTTTCAGGTTTGATTTAGAAGGCTGAAATAGGTTTAGCTTTCTGTAAGATGTTTGTGTGGCTTGACATTTTGATTATTCAAACAGGGACCAGCTCTTGCAAACAGTGGTTATAGAGAAAAGTTAGGAGGAGTTTAAGCATCTGAATCTAAAGTGGCAATCCTGAAAGCTTAGCTCTGTGGCTGCCCAGAAGTGCCTTAATCTCCTCAGTTTTCAGATGGAGAAGTTTCCAAGGCAACTGAGGTTCTGCTTTTATGCACTCCCAGAAGACACCTCAATCCTGACAGGGTTGAGTGGTTCAGTATCAGTGTCATAACTATACATTTGTCTGCCTCTTTCCTGTACAGAGCTTGGTCCAAGGAGTGTGCTTGTGGCACACTTGAAGGATCAGCCTGGGCACAAAATGTAAACACAGGTGCAAGCTTCCTTTAACATGCGACCACAGGAAAATGTCTTTTATTCTATTACCTCATGGTTAGAACAATCACCCAGGTTAAAAAAAAAATCAAATTTGGATTCTTTCCTCTCTTGAAAATATTTTAAATCCACTTATCTCACTGGATCTCACCAATTACTGATGTATGGTCATGATGGAAAAAGGAGGGACTGCATATACATTAACAGGAGCAACAATCCTGGCCAAAGTTGAGTTACAATCACAATAGCTCTCAACATGAAGTGCAATGGATCTCAAGTATAAATTCTGTAAAGAAAAGATATGTCAAGAAGAATAGTGAGGAATATCATATGATGGCTCTATAATATCCTACAGGTGCAAATAAGGCTAAACTTATTATCTTTATTATGCATAGACAACACAAACCCTACAGAGGGCATTTTGTCCTGTCCCAAGACAGGTATCCAAGATCTTTGGGATGAATCCCTCTGTTCAGGTTCTTCTGTCACTGGACAGCTAGTTTTGATTACATGCATAGTTAAAATTAAGAAAAGAAGTCCTAAATACACACACATAGATCATAGAGAGCTCTTGAGTTCAGCAAAAGATAAGAGCCAGTGAAGGAAGCATCATTGTAGTAGTGGGAAAGGGGTCTAAACAAAATCAAGCAAGGAAAGAAGCACCAGCTTTTATCAGTGGAGGTTACTGATCAGTTGTTTACCAAAACCTACATTAGATTTGGGGATATCTTCTTTTTTACATTCAGTATGTACGTACATATTTCTCCTAAAATCTATTCTTTTGTCTATCACAGCTGCTGAAACAGGATTTAATTCTGGGAGTTTCCAGGACTTTCTTGTATAAGAGGTCATGACCAGATGATCACTGTGTTTCACCCTAGTCTTAAAAGATCCAGCAAAAAGCACTGAGGACAAACAAACTGAAAACCCAAGTCTATGCAGTGAGAAGCTTTCTCTGTCCAGGAAAGCAGATAATCTAAATAGACAAGACAGTCTGGGGTGAGAAAAAGGATGTGTTATCTCTGTTTCACAGATGGGAAACAGAGGCACAGAGAGATTAAGTGATTTACACAAGGTTTGTGTCAGAGCCAGGAATGAGAGCCAGATCTCCTGAATTCTGTGTCACTACCTTAACAACAAGACCATCTTTTCTCTCTCTTACCATAGCCTTGAGAGGAAAAGGCATGTACTGTCTTACACATAAAATTGCACCATTGCTTACAGAGTAATCTGATAAAATGCTATACATGTAGCATACATCTGGTGTTTCTCCTTTTCTGTCAGACTGACTCCTCTTTCCTTCCTTCATCTTTCTTTTTATCCTCCCTTTCCTTTGTTTTCACTGTCTCTTGCAAAGGACATTGGTGTCAATTATACTGGAAGAAAGCACCACTGTCTCAGAGCATATTCAGACCATCTAATATTTCAATGCACTATGAGAAATGTACAAGGCATACCTGGGCACATATCCTGTAAGACTTGGTTGGCACATAAAGAGAGTAGAAAAATCATAAAAAGGCATTTAAGAATTGCCCATTTTATTATGATCAAATCTGAGTACATTTTCCAGGGAGTCAGGAATGACCTCAACAGGGTCTGATAGCTGAGTTTGCTAGGTTCAGTTATGTCTAAATCTTTAAACTGTTCTCTTCTATATCTTCTCATTTTACACATGGTTCTGGCCTGCCTTTTCTAAGCACTTCTGGGTAAAAATGTTCTATTGTTGATACAGATAGCCGGATCATGAGATGGGATAATGCCTTGGACAAAATCTGTAAATTGCAGCCTGTTTCTATGGAGGTTCTAAGAGTACCAGTTCCCCTACTGATCTATGAAATTCTTGGAATAAGGTCTACTTCCAGTGCCTCAAAATATTGCAAGTTTGCAAGATGCAGAAAGAAAACCATAAAATAATGTTCATAGACAGAACAGATGAATGCTGAGAGAGTGTCAAAACACTGTGGCTATGGACAGAGGAGGATCAGCCATGGCTGGCTAAGGGAGGACAATTTGCCCAGGGGAGGATGTTTTGCCCAGGGTCCTGTGTTTTGAGAGGTTAGAGAGGGTCCTGTCTAATTACCTAATGGTACACAAGAGGTCATAACCTTTACCTTTGTCCCAGGCCCCTGGGAGCCACTGCTATTGCTCTGCCTTGCCCCGTGGCCACCTTTGCAATATGGGTGACAATGGCCAGCCAGCAGTGGTGCTCAGCATTTTATTTTTGGCAAGCGAGCAAAAGCCATGTATGGCATTTTAAATTCACATCCAGCAGGATATAGATAGTGGGACAGAACCTTACAGATGTGTACAGCAAAGGTGACCCTGCTGATAAATGTAGCTTTGGGCTCCGCTGTATCATAAAAAGTTCTGGTCAAAACTCAGAGAACCTGAACATCTTTCCAGCTAGATGCGTGCTGGGAATAGGTTCTCAGAATCAGGTTATCCTCTTATTGAAGGAGGCATAAAGGACAATGCTGTGAGAATTACAATGCCTTTTTATGGAAAGATCAATGGCATGTCCTCAGCTAGAACGCTGTTGTTAGGTAAGGGTAGTTTCACCTCATAAAAGATTATATTGCTGACATATTTTTAAGTTCAGAGAGGAGTAACAAAACCTGTGATGGAGAGGTATGGAAACATTTTGAGATGAAGATATGGACAATTGAGTAGTGGAAAGAGGCAAGTAAGAGATGCCATTGCAGTATATAAAATAATAGATGGTGCTGAGGGGTCACGTGTTCACTCCTGTGTATCCTCTCTTGTAATAGATAGCAGGGACATTTTGAAATAAAAGCAACAGGTTCAAATTTGAAACAGCAAATGATTTTTTAACACAGTGTCTCTGCCATGGCCTCGAGAAAATACTGAGGTAAAGAGCTTAGCAGGATTAACAAATGTTAGACATTGCAATCAATACTGCCTACATCTGCAGTTAAACTATCCAGGGTAAAAGTTAATCTATTAACTCATATTTTAGAGTAATATTATTTTAATAACTCAGATCACTGCTTCGGGGCTTGTGGCAAAGATTCCTTCCTACTCAAAGTGAAATCTGACTGCTGGGCATGTTTCTGGATGGGCATTTGTCCTTTGCAGGGGGGGACCTTCTGCATGTGTTCCTGGTGAGCGGAAGAGGCAGGATTTCAGGGTAGCTGGACCTCTGATCTGATCGGCTCTGGCACCTGATACTGGCCAGGGATGCAGAGAGGCGTCTGGCCTGGCTCCCCTGCCAGCAGCAGAGCTGAGCTCCCAGAGCCCTTCCCGAGGCTGGCCCCGCTGGTATTGCTGTCTGCCAAACCTGGACTTGAGAAACACGGGCTCAGCTTGGCAGCGCTGAGCGCAGCGTGTTCAGGCAGCTTTGAGGCTTCACCCAAATCGCTTGCCCTGCCCTGGAAGACACCACCTGTGCTAAACTCACCCTAGGCAGGAAATGGAAGAACAAATCAGGTCTAATTCAATTAAAAAAACATCCTTAAAACAAACTGCACGTAATCTTCTCTGCATGCCATCTGCATAGGAGCAGGGGGAAGTGCTTAATTCATACTGTGATTTGAATGGAAGTGAGGGTAAATTGAAGGCTGATATATATCAGTGCTGAGGGCAGGATTTAGACAAGTGAACAGTTCTTCCTACAACCAAAACAGATAATGTCAAGTTTGTTCCCTGACCAAGGATTCAATCAAACACTCTCCAGACTCAAGCTAAATCTCCACAACCTTTATTGCTTCCTGTACACTCACTTAAATCTTGCCTAACCCTTTCCTGTCCCAGCACTGGTTTCCTTCTTCCTCCCGAGGGTGGTATTAGCGTCTGCCCACTAAACCATGTCAGCAGGTGAAATTTATAGATGGGCTACAGCAAGCTATTTATCATCATTTTTGTTATTTCCATCCCATTCCCGAATAAATGCAGTAACCTTCTGAGCACTTTAAACATGAAATCTATTGCCATAGCCAAAAGAGTATTTCTCCTTCTAGCACGCAAGTGTGGCAATTTGCTGTCTCATGGCACTGCTGCAGGCACTGAAAGGTATTTAGAAATGTTTATATTTTTTTGTAAGAGAAGAGAACGCCACACACAGGAATTGCGACTTTTACAGGCTTTGAAAATAGGTCATTCCTCTTAATGAGTCTCTTTATTAAGCAAAGTAGCTACAGTCACAAGGAGAAATAGTAATGAGCATTTCCTCTCAGCATTTGGAGACTACTGAGAGCTTGTGCCACCCATGACCAAGTGTGGATCCCCAGGAAGTGACAGTGATGCTACAGGCTTTCCTTGTGCTTAGCTTCTCCATCCTCCTATCTTCCATACACATTTGTCATTTCACTCTTCTTTCTAGCAAGCAGCAGACACCAAACTTTTAGAAAAGATTTCTTAGGAAATCTCTTTAGAAAAGCAAAATAGACCATCAGGGGTGTGTGTGTGGGGTGTGTACATTTTCACTGCTCCGAAGCTTGCCAGAGCCCTCCATGGGGAAAGGAGAAGGAGCACTGTTGCAGATGGCTGCCCTTGGGCTGCTGGGCAAAGTCAGACCTGAAAGACCGATGGCTTGGGAAGTCCACTCATTCCAGATGACTCCACATCCTACTCTGTCTCTGCTGCTCTCTTCTGGAGTGGATAATAGGAGCCGACACCTGGGGCGTGACAGGAAGATTGATGTAATTTTATATATAAGTTATTACTCATGAATAAATTTGGACTCCCCTGCCCAACAACAACCCTATGAGAATAACAGAAGGAATTTATTAGGGAAATATGTGGGAGATACATTCTAGCTCACCAGGTGGCAACAATAATTTTTTTTCTTTTTTTTTTTACTTTTTACTGTTAGCTTCTCAGTGGCACAGAGAGAAAAAGAAATGGGAAATATCCCAGCTGTTACAGAGAAAAGAGGGGCAATTTCAACAGGAGTTTGCTTTTGCTTCATTGACAAAGTAGACTAGAGGAAAGGTCTCCAGGGATTGTGCAAGAGATAAATCTGTTGGGTAAGTTTTATTTCAAAGGCACTTTCAGCCAAACACTATTTCAGTTGAGGACTCCGAGATTGAAAAGCATAAATGTGTTGATATAAATACACAATAGGGTGTGCCCTTCAATATGGAACAATGCTGATCCACTACGCAGGCATCAGAAGAATCAAACCATAGTGCTTTGCTTCTTCAGTGTAGACACAGAATACCTTTGGATATATTTTCCTTTGATATAGTGGACTTCCAGTGCTGGTCTATGCCCCCTGTCCCAGAACATGCCCTGAGTTACTGAAGAGAGCAGACCATTCAGTTTAAGACAGACCTATCCTGCTCGCTCATCCCACTGGCACACAGGGTGCTGGAGACAGTAAAGGACTCCACTCATGCTCACTGACTGTCTTGAAAGCACCAAGGGAAGGAGATGGCAGGGAAGTTTCTCCAAGAAGCTAGCTGTCTACTATCCTCTTAGTCAACTTTAAATTCACTTCCTTTGCTTCAGTCACTACCAAACCCCCTGTTCTCTGAACTTAAAGTGAAACAGTGCTGCAGTGCACAGGAACTGTAAAATTTATCCCCTCGGTAACTGCTTAAATCTCACCTCTAATCCTCTAAACTCCTTGGTTGAGGATAGTTTAAATTGTTGCAAATATCTATGAGGTGGATTATACAGCTTAATTGCCACTAAGGGAATAATAATATTATGTGTATGTGCATACATAATATAATGTACATAGACACAGACACAGACAGAAAATCTTCCTGGCAAAGAAGATATTAAATAGTAGTTTAAACTACTTGGGATTTGGGAAAGCCTGTTAAAGGGATTAGAAACTAAATCCAAAACTGGACAAGGGGCAAAGGCAGTTATTTCCACAGACAATATAGCAACACACTATTTCCCCTCTTTCTGTGTGTATGTTTTTTTTAATGCATGTATGTGGTATACCACTTAACAAAAGAAAATTATATTTTCCATTAAGTTAACCTCAGTTACGTAAAAGACACTTATGTCTGAGGAAGCATAGATACTACTTTAACAAGAGGATGGAGACATAATATCCATCAGCTGCATTTCTTTTTTTGGGGGAGAAAATATTTTCACATCGTTTGAACATCAGTTTGAAGTCCAGCTGTCCTAAGTAATAGAATTGAAACCAGAAAATATTGCTTAAATAGTTAAATATAACTTCGTATATATGAGTAGTCCCACTGAGTTTCTTGTGACCAAGGCATATGTGCAGATACTTGGATAACGGGAGCCAAAGACTTTGTCCTAGAAATATGCTGGCAGGTATAAACCTCTTAAAGAAAGTACCTGTGATATTAACTGCTCCAGAGAGTGAGAGAAAAGTAGTATATTAAGAAGACTGTTAACCTTTAAAACATTAATAAGAGGAAATATTATGATGGGTATCGCAAACAACTTGGTTCCCATTAATACGTATGCTACTGTAAATGTCTGCACTTCATTTTTTTTTCTTCTGCTCTGTCGTGCTCACAGAATGCTGAAAATTAATACTAAAAGCAGCCTTGTTTGCCTGTGTTGACCCCAAACATGAGCTGGGATCTACCAGAGTTCAGAGAACGAGTTTCAGAAAATAAAATAGAAGTATTGTTAGGAACTGATTAGAAAAGAAGTTTACTGAGAAGGTCAATTGCTGAATATAATAGATGAACCAAAACACCTAGTGAATGAAATAAGTATTTTACTTACATATGATCTTACAGACTTAATAGAAATAAAGTAATCCTGATACTGACTCTTTCAAAATGGTAAGGAAATGCAGTAGCAGTCAGCCTGCAAAGGCTAGTTCTTGCCCAAACTTCATTTACTTAGTAGAAGCATACACCTGTAAGTCTGAACCTGAGCATGAGCATGGATTCAGTTTTAGAAGAACTGTGCCTCAGGGTGTTGCCTGTGTTTTATAATCTGAAATAAAGTTACTTTATTACAAATACAGTAATTTGGGGAACTGAAATTATTACCTTGTTCCTAAGCACATTAGATCTGCTTTTTAGCCTAGTGTTTATACTGTTTATACCCTGTTATTAAACCAGTTTGATCTTGTTCTGTGTTTAGAAGAAGAATTTCCTCTTTGGAAGGTAAAATATGCATTCATCTTACCACCTCTTGTCCATTCTTTCGTTTGTCTTCACTCAATACCCCTTTGGATTCAAGGATGAAAGTTTTAATTTATAAAACATTTTGTGGAAAGGTCTAAGAAACATCAACATTATTGAATCCTCTAGCATTCTTCAGATTTCTATTTATTCTTTAGGTTCAAGGTATTTTTTCTTTCCAAGGTTTTTACTGCACCTTGGAGAATGGTTTTTGGTGCATGATTTGTTCTCCTTGCATTTGGCCAAATATCCACACCTGTGTAGCAAAGCCAGCACAGCCACGCATGGAGCCATGTCTGGTCATGAGTGCCCTAAGGCCAATGTCAGATGTGACTTTGTCTGATCTGTGAATGCAGCAGAATGCCCTGTGTTCCCACTGCTCCTCATGTACAGGCATAGGGCTGTGAGGAACAATTTTGAATGCAACGCACAAGATTAGTTTGTAAACAGCTGGAGATACAGAAACACGCACCTCTCTGCAGACCCAGAAATTAATGGTGTGCAGTAAAATCTGTTTAGAGCTCTAAATATATTTGGATTTATGTTATTTTCAATACAGTTAGAGTTTTTAATGTCCTATGCCTTTATTCAGCACAGTATGCTTAAACACAGCTGGGAAGAACTTAAGTACCTTCTAAAAAGGGATCTACATGTACTTGTGACTACATCCAATAAGGGACATGGTGACCTACAAGGAAGGGAAGGCTGTTGCTCACGCCCCAGATGGAGTCCAGACCAGGCTCTTGGGTTCAGTGTCTATGCTGTCCCTGTAAACTATTCCTGTAGAAGAGCTTTACAGTCTCTTGTAAGAAAAGGGAGGAGGCAAGGCTTACAGTACAGGAACCAGACCTGTTTCCCTAACATGTAATTTCGTTTCTTATTGATAAGATGCAAATGTATTGTACTTTGCACTTTTTATGGGAAAGGGATTTTTTTTCTTGGTTTCTGCTGACCTTCAGCCTTGGCTGTGCGTGAGGCATTTGAAGGAAGAGCTCTTTCGTCATTCCAATCTGTTATATTGATCCCTTTCCACTAACAGGTTTGTTAATTTCCTGACATACATACAGTGTGTTCTTTTTTTTATAACAGAAGCTAGCATCTCCTCCTGCTACAGAGACAGGGAAACTGAGGCACAGGATTGGGAACTGGTCAGGAGTTTGCCAGCAGAACCTGATGACAAGTCCAGTAGTCACTCTGTGCCAGCTTCTGGGCTACTGTTGATTTTGGCAGGCACTGAAGCAGTGTCCCAGGTTTAGTTACCTACAATTGTTAACAGCTTTTCAGTTGCTGGCAAGCAGGCTGGGTCCTCAGTGGAGCTGCTGGCGGCATTCCATGGTTCTTCCATTTTGTGCTTTCCAGGTCATTTTTGCTCATTTAGGCCTTTTCAGCTCCTTTCCATGGAGAACATGATTTCAGAGGTGATCCACTTCCTCTACTCCTGTAATCAGAAGTGAAGGCTGTGATCATATTTATTACAACGATAAGTGATAGGAAGGAGAACGAAAGAACAAGAACAGTATCCAAGATTCCCATCTTTGAGAAAATGGATAGGAAAGGGGATGAATTTATCAACTTGACGCTTTTTGGATCACAGTGGGAAGATAAGACAAAGAGGGAAAGAAGCAAAACAGAGCAAATTAGTAACAACTATCCTAGTAATATTCATGGACATACTGCAGCAGCTTTCAGACACATCAGGAGAATTCATATGAGATCTAGAAAAAGAATCACAACAATTTCCAAAGTTTCCTTTCTCCTAAGTAGAATACAAGTAAAGAATCTCCTCAAATAGTGTAACTGAACTTAAGGCAAGCACAGATCAGAATATTGCCCCAAAGAAAATGGATGACTCTGTTGTTAACAGATCCTATATTAAAAGAAGGAATTTGTGATATGCTTAACAGAAGCAATAACTTCTGTGATGCTGCTGGTGTTGAGAGTGATCTGGCTACGTAGAAAGCAAGTGCACACCAATTCACAGCCACAGAGTAGGCAGTGTTGCACCAGCTTGTGTTTTTGTGGTGAAAGGAGGGAAAAAAAGAAGAAGCCCTGATGTTTGTGCAAGAAGACAAATGAAAAAGGAAGAAATAATCTCCAGAGGAAGACACCAGGTAGAAAAAAAAATCATTAATAGAATATAGCCTGCACATGAGGTCAGGTGCAATAGCTGTGGTAACAACTGCCCAGGCAAAGTAGAAAAGCTGGCCCATGAAAAGCCAGAGCAGGCAGTGCTGTGTTTCTGCTGTAGCTAGAACTGCTGAAAGGTTATCAAGAAATTTTCAAAGAACTGGGATATCTTCCAGGCATTTCACCTTGAAATAGAGAAGAGATTCAGCAGGATGGCACCTGTGTAACCACTGCACCAAGGGCGAAGGAGAAGCAGCAGCCAGTACAGTGAATGGGGAGAGATGGTGTCAGTGCTGCAGCTGCTGCATCCCCAGTTGGAAGTGTGGCCCAAGAGCCACCCTCCACATGGCAAATGCTCCATTTGCGTAAGTCCAAGTGACCTCATCAAAGTACGACAAACTGCTCATTACCAAGTGTCTGTAACGAAAGACATGTTACTTGACTTGGCAGAAGCAAAAATAGCCTCAGTGCTTGGTGCCAAAGATAAATATTGGCGAATGCTGTTGGATAAAGAAAGCAACCACCTCACTACGTCTTGGACACCGGCAGGTAGCTGCAGATGGCGGAATATGCTGTTTTGGATCAAACCTGCTGTGGAAGAATACTACTGCTGCCAACAAGATGCGCTAACAGGACTCACAGGGATCAGAGGTGTGGATGATGGCATTCTGCAGTAGAGCTGCAGAGACACTGAAATGGAAATAGGCATAGATCATACTCTTGTTTGTTGTGAAGAACCAAGAAAATTAAGCCACAGTTAAATACTGTAATAATAATCCTATCCACAGTAATAATAATATTGCAGCACATGGTAGCACCAGACCCAGGATATTCAAAGCAAGTGCAGAAGCTGTGAAGTGCAGGCTAAACATGTCAGTAGGGGCTGGTGAGAAGTTTTGAGGCTTGGGGGAATAGGAACTAATGCTGTGGGGTGGTGAGAATGTGCTGTATTCCCATGGTCCTGGACCAAGTTTGAAAGGGACTTTTCACAGCAGCTCTTGTAAACTGCCCTGTTCTTGTACAGTGAACCACTGTGTGCCACCAAATTAAAAAGCAGCTCAACTCAGCATCAATGTAGTTTCAAATCCAAAATCCCCGTTTACTTTCAGGGGCATTTTTTAATTTTTAATGGGAGTGAGAATGTAGTCATTCCAGGCCTTTGGTCACATTGGGTCTTCCCCCATCACGGAAAGGCAGCTGGGAAAGCTATTAAAATTCCCAGCTCTGGCTTTGAGAAGGTTCAAGAAGCAAAGACGACATACAGTAAGCAGGCCTTGAACTCTGAAGGAACTCTGTCTCTAATATCAGCCCCTATAACACTCAGTGTTAAGATGAATCTCTACAGCATTTCCTATGGCTAGCAGTAGTGAATGGAGGAAAGGAGAAGAAAAGATATGCAGGATGGATATAGCTTGTCACACCAAAGACTTTCCCCAGTGGTGTTCAGAGATTCAGTTACAGGTAAAACTGTTTCCTTGAGCCAGGTGAGACACACAAAGGTAATCTGCACTGATCAGGCCACATATTCTTGGGTTTGGGAAGACGATGCTGAATGGGCTTCTCTATCACTGATGCCAGAAATTTGTCAAGCTGTACAAGTAGACAGATTGGATACAGTGCTCTGTTCACCCTGATGAAATTTGATGAGCCAAATGCTGAAATCATACAAGCTTTTGCATAATCTTTTACAGTGCCATTGTATGACCTGTCATCCCCCTACTTTCTCCCTGCAAGAGGAATATAGTTTTAGGTGCAGTTGTTACACACAGTTCTCATGTATGGACTTCAGAGTCACATACTGGTAAGCTAAATCTAAAAGCAGGCCTAAACAGTGATGTTTAATTTTGCACTGGAACTTGAGAGATCAGTGACTCACCAGGTGGCTAAAGGAAAGTCTTTTTACCCCCTCAGTGCTCACTTCCCCATCTGGAGAAGAAACTGCTGCAATATTTGCTGATGTGAAACGTGCTACTTGCAACTGGGTATTATTGTCATCTGAAATGAATGTGACAAATGGAATGCTGTGATAAACAGCTTCCTCATCCCCGAGTTGAGAGTACAAGAGTGGGATTGTGTGAGAACTGTGAGAACACAGCACATGACCAGAATTGAGTATGGGCAACAGCAGTATAGGCAGGGGGAAGGAAAAAGCCTGAATGTTGCCCTGTCTCAGAATTCTCTCCTCTTACTTGAACACCAAATAATGAGTTCAGCTGTGATTTTAACCAACTCAAAGAGCAATTCCTAATCTCTTTGCATCTGGACTTTCATTTCCTGGTTATCCCATGTAGTGCTACGCACTTTTTTGGGACCAAAAGTCATGTCAGGATGACTCTGTTTCCAATTGTGTGAGACAATAAATGGGATAGCGCTCAGGTACCCATGCTAACTTATCTGCCTGTTTCGTTAATTGCAGGAAGTGTGCCAGCTGCTTACGTGACCGGGCGAGCTTCCTGAGGCCGCACACGCAGGCAGGCACTGTGCCAGTTGTCTGGGTGGCTCTGCTTTTCATAAGGGAATGAGTCACAGCAGTGGTTACTGCCGCTCCACCCTTGGTATTGGTTTCTAATATCTTACCCTGGCAGGAAGTCAGGAATCCAGGAGGACCCAGATTTGGGTCCAGGCTCCTGTTCTATTTCCTTCCCTCTATGGCAGTAATGGATTTCTTGTACTTGCTTCCCTTTCCTCCCTTGCTTCTTCATGGATATAGCCATTACATAGCTCTGAGAAAATGAATTACCAGGCAACACTTGGCGTCACCACTGCTCTGGTGACCATTTGTGTGTTTGCAGAGGTTTTTAATTGATGTATTTGTTTTACCCGTGTTACGAGAGGCCATGGCATTTCAAAGCCATGGCAGGCTGGGGAGGTATTGCAACTATTGCCTACATTTCCTCATCTGCTGCAAATCCATGAGGAAGACTTCTAGGTGCTTCTTGCAACCTCTGGATGGGGGTGAGTCAGCATTCCCTTGAAGGCTCTATCACAACCATCACCATTGCCTCCCTCTCAATGTGGCGCGTGGCCGGAGGCACCTGCAGAGCAGGGAAGCACAGTTACAAATGGGTGCACCTCCCTGACATGAAGCAAGCATTTTGGAGAAGGCATCCACTCCAGTGCCAGCCATAATATGCAGTCAGCAGGGCAGGGAGCCATGGGGGGCCTTATTAAACAGGCTGGTACTTGCTGCTGGCATACACCACTGTGAGAGTGATGGTGTATTCCTCTCAAGCCACACTCATGCCCTGCCCATTGCTGTGCAGGAGCAGTCCATGACAGCAGCTACTGTTCAAATGGAGTTATTAGAAAAGTGAATGTGAACATAAGTGCTTCAGTAGTTGCTATTTCATTACCACTGCTTATAAAGCTTTCTGAGAAGTGTGAACATTTGCTGCTTTTTAGCCAGGCTCTTAATTCACAGTAGGCTTGACCCTAGCTTCCACCAGCCTCTTCTCTTCTGCTGCTCTCCTTCCCTAAACCTTCTCCTGTACTCTCTGGCCTCTCCCACAGCATGATGCCAAATGTCAGTGTTCTGCACCAACCGCCCACTGCTGTTAGTGCCACAGTATGTTACATCAGCCCTACACACATGACAGTAGATGTCCCACATCTGCTTCTGTAGGGGAACTCAAGTAGCACCATTGCATGGAGGGGTGGGAGGTGTCTATGGCTTCTCAGTTTCTCAATCAAGAGATGCTTTCAAAAGAAGCATTCATCCTTCCCCTCAGATACAGGTTGAACTCATCCCTGCTTCCTCTGCTTATACCCATTTCAATAAGCCTGGGCTAAAAGATCTCCTCTCCTGTGTGCGAGGCCACAGTTCCTCACACATGAAGTCCACCAAACCATTTTAGTTGTTATTTCTTAATTTTGTTTTGCTGTATGTTGCCCAAATTATTTATGATATTCAAGAAGGGAATAAGAAGTTTTTCATGACTACCTGTGTAAGCATCACACATTGCTGAAAAAGCTGTCATTACATATATTGCTAATTCAATTAAAAAAAAGAAAAGAAACCACAACAAATTTACTTGGAAGTGTATTTTCAGTTTAAAGAAATCATATTTTTATTTACAGTCAAGAAAATAGATGTCTTTAAAAATCTAATAGTGTTATTTGCTACAGCTGGTTTAGCTTATGAAGCTGCTAGAGTAAAGAGAGCAGCCTTTGAGACAGAGATTTTATACTTCAGAGCACTAGTAATCGGTTTGTCCTTGCTTAACTTCTTCTATGCCATGCCCCGGTTCACAGTTGGAGCTATATTTTATCTCCAAGTTCCTATTATTTCTCACAGGTTAGCACAACATACGACCTATGACACTTTAGCCATAAAGAAAGTAGGCACATGTGATTTTTCTCTTCAGTTCTCATATCTCAGCACTCTGGCCATTCAATTTAGTTTCCCAGGTGCTGACAGCTGGTAATGCTCTTAACTGCTCTCCCGTCTTGGTAAGATATGGATATTTCCTAACTGAAGTTTAATTGTATAACTTTTCTTCACTCGACATGCCAAAGGTCCCAGGAACCCATTCCTCGCCCAGGCTGATTACAGCACTGAAGATAATACTGTTTGTGGATGGTGAACCTAAACCCCTGCTGAGTGTCTTCTAAGACAAACTGACATTTATTGCGCTCCTCATTACACCATGACTGTCCAGAGCTGACCCAGAGGACAAAAAAACCCAATTTTTAGGCTACATCTTCCATATATATAAAAAGCAAGTATAAAAAAATTGTCTTTTGTGTTTACCACTGAGGCTCAAGAAGAAGATGGGAGCAATAAGAGATTTAAAAGAAGAGCTGTTTTATAGATGCCAAAGAGAGAAGCAGGGGCTTACTACCTCAGGAGCTCAGGTGGATATTATACCAGCCCAGTACCATGAAGCAGGATTTAGTTCTGCACGTGGTGTCTTGTATCTACCACACAAAACCTGTGCTTCTCCCCCTCTTCGTGGAAATGAGAGCTCCCTGCTCTCAGTGTTGGGCATGCTGTGCAGTGCCAAGCTGTCCCTCTAAATGGGCACTGGCATGGTGCTACCTTGGTGGCCTCAGTGAAGTAGTTAGGGTGCAAAGGGTGACCTCGAAGCCCCTCCTTGTGGGCTTGTTACTCCCTTCCTTCAGCCTGCATCAGTGTTGGTTGCTCTGGCTTTCTGGGTGGACAGATATTTTGTAAGACTGCACCCCCTTTGGCTCCTGATCCTCGGAAGAAACCTGGCCAAGTGAATCCAGGGCAGTGACTCCAGGGTGCTGGGAATCCTCTGTGAGAAGGTGCCAGGTTTGTGCACACAGTCTGCAGGACCACAAACAGGTCAGATAGATAGGCTATGCACTAGCTTTACTCAGCACCAGGCTTCTCAGCCCCCATTGGGAATTAGGAACCAAAATACCCATTGAGGCTGTCATGAAGTGTGGCCACAGCTTTGCTCAATGAGTGAAATACACCATCACTTCAACCCTGGGGGTAAACTGAGGTTACACTGCGAGGGTAATAAACAGAGGATAATGAGAGGTAAAATAATGGTGAAATGTTCTGATGCTGTTGCAACAGAAAGGCAAAGGTGGGGAGGGCAGGACTGATTGATGTCCCCATTACTGAAAGGTGAACTCCCTTTACCCAATTCCATGACTATTGAACGTTTCTGCAGCCTTGGCAAGCTGGGGTCAGAGAGTGAGAGAGCCTCACAAAAAATGAATATAGCATTCTTTTCATTCTGCCTCTGCTCTTTAAATTCATACCTCCGTCTGCCTGGGAATATGTAAGCTCTGTATGGTGGTGCCAGCTTTGGTGGGTTATGCTGCTTCTCCCTAGGAGAGAATGGACCGAATGGCCTCTGAATTGAGCCCACCAGATTCCCCGTGAAAGAAAAAAAAACAGTTTATCAAAATTTGACCTTGTTTTATAAATCCTCAATCAGTTGGCTGAGATTCACCTTCTCTATCGTTATTACTTTCACCCTTCACAAGGCTCCTCAGTCCCCTGCAGCTGCCAACTGGCTGCTGTCCCTTCAGCAGCTGATAGGGAAGGTCTGGCCCAGTGGGAGAAGGTGTTACAGACCTCCTGGAGCAGCTGGCCCAGCTTTGCTGCTTGCTAGCAAAGCCCAGAAGGGAAATGGACAGACTTTCACCTCCCAGGTATATGAACCCTTCTGGGGACCTTGTGTGAGGCATGGGAAGGGCAACAAGGTAAAGGCTGCATTGCATCTGAAGGCTTGAGAACATGCTGCGGCAGAGGAGAGGACTCATGCAGAGGAAAAACTACACCTCCTGTGTGCCTTAAATACCGTCTTTTTCTAGACAGCCTACAGGAATTTCTAGTAAAGAATCATGAGCAAGTCTAATGCAAAAATCCAGTGATGAGGAGCTAGGAAGAAGCAGGCGATTTTTTTGGTCCAGTTAAGCATTTCTACAGGAAAAAAGCAGTTTGAAGAGATCCTTGTCCTTCCCAGTGCACTCCCTCTCTCCTCCTTTTTCCATTGCAGGTTCCAGTCCCCTCCCACAGTTACATTAAGGCAGCTATTTCTGGTGTCGAGGTCCAAAACAGATCAGTGGGGTTTTTCTGGTTTTGCAAATACTGGCCGTTTCACTAATTTAGTTCAAAGGGTATCAGCACACTTAGGAGTGATAAATGAGAGGGAGAAAAGAGTTGTGGCTGAGAAAAGGCAGGGTCTTCCTTTGGCAGTTTTGCCATTGGGTAATTGTGATGTGGAACAGCACTTTCAGATGTCCACTGAGAAACACATCTGTACCTGGGCCCTCATTCTGAAAAGCATGCTGGTGCCTGCTTCACTGTTGCTTAACTGTCAGTGAATTGTCAAGCAAGCACACGTCCGAGGCACCCACTGACTAGTTACATGCTGCCAAATTGGGGTTTAGGCAGAGGAGAAAAGTAAATATTACTACCTCTGTACTGATGAAAACTACATAAAATAGGCAATGTAATACTTGCTGAATTTCCCATGTTTTTTGCTATAGCATTTTTCTCTAGTATTTTAGGCTTACACATATATTTAGGCTTCTTACTTCTGTTTAGGTGCAAATGCTCAGTATTGCAAGAGCTCCATGGGTCTGTTTCTGATTTATTCCAGCGAGTAGTTCCATTTTCTTGTGTGAGATCCCCCCGATTTCTGCCAGTGAAGTGGAACTGGACTATAGGTCTGGACACACAAGAAAGGTACACTGTGAATTGATGCGGAGACTACACAGTACTAATGTACTTTTGCTGATCAGCCTGATTGTCTAAATGATTACCTGATTAAACTTACGATTTAAATGCTGCGTGTCTTCATAGATAAGGTCACAGTTATGCAGCCTGAAGTGCCACCTAGAGTCTTACTTCATATATCTTCTGTAACATTGCTCCTAGGACAGGAGAGTGTTTGAAGGTCAGGAGCTGGATAGTGGGGGCAGGATGAGTAAATGATCTTCAGTGGTCTAAGAAATTACAATAGTGAAAATTATTATTTCATGATGGATAAGCAGATCATTGTCACTGGAAACCCCCTGTTTTCTGTTCCCTCTCCCTTGTCCGATCCGTCCCTCACACACAGAGATGTGGTGATCAAATGGGAATACCCATGGGACATTTCCTCTGAGGACTCTCCTTTGTGGTGGCAAGTGGGAGCCAGAGGTATGTTAGCCAGAGGTGGCTGCAAACAGGCCCTCAGGGCCAGTTGGTGTCCCCAGACACCCTCACTGCACCTAAAAGCCCCCTTTGAATGATCTGTGCCTGGGGGCAACGTGAGTCAGATAAGTAAGCTGAAGGGACATTATAATCCTCTTTCTGAGGACATGTTGTGCTGCTCAAGCTGTTCCTCCCTTCACCTCCTCCCTGAAAAGTCCCTATGGATACAAACGGGAGCTTTGCTCCTTCCTCTTCCCCGTGCAAAGCCATGCTCCATCCCTTTCCCTGCTCGGGGAGGCACACAGCCAGCTGAGATAGACTTTTTTACCCTGAGCATTTTCCCTCCCGATGCAGGCAGTTCCCCCTTGCTGCAAGCTCCTGGAGGGCAGGCATTTACTCTCACCCGTGTCTCCTGAGCTCACAGATTAAATTAGAAAGACCTTTCTGAGACCCACATATTGTGCCACTGAAACTGAGCCTCTGTGTTCTTGGAAGAGGAACTCCCCCTTTTTCAGGTTTTTCTGGGATAATTCTGTGTGGGAATGCCTGAAATCACAGAAGGAATGAAGATGTTCAGTGCTGTGTGAAAAAAGATAAGCCTATACCCACAGATCCAAATGTTTCCCGTATATAATATCCCATATCATTCTGAATCTGATTTTTTTATTTTTTTATCTATATCAAGAATAAAAGCTTTTTCTTCACCTAACAGAATCAGTCAGCCCATAGCGGGTCTTTATTCCCATTCAAATTAAGGGCTATTCCATACTGAAAATGCACTAATGTAACTAAATCGATTTCTAACTTGATTTTAGTTAAATGGGTGTAGTTCCCTGCGGGGGTACACTTGAAACAGTTGAAGAGTGGGTAAATTATGCATCTTTGTATATTTCTCAGTGATTTATCTTATTTAAGTGTAAAGGGATCTCGCAGTATCCGAGGATCCAACTGCAGTTAAAAACCCACACACGGAAGCCCCCAACTTCCGATTCCTGGGGATGCTTAGCAACTCTCCTGAAGCGCCGAATGCTCTTAACTCCTGCTGTTCATTGCTGGAGGTGTTTGCTGCCTCACAAGTGTTTAGCACTTCTGGAGATCAGATCCTGCATTGTCAGTTCATGTGTGATGTATGTGTCCCCCATATTTTGCGGTGAATAATTGCCTCCCCTCTGCCTCATTGCTCCAAGAGTAGAGGCTAAGTGCAGCCCTCAGTGTGCCCAGCATCCCAGCGGATTCAGAAGAAGGTTTTCTTCTTACCAGACTGTGCCACCCTCCCAGGGGTAGTTTTCTTCCCATGAGAGAGTGAAAAAAAAAAACCCTTAGCAAAGGAAAATTGCAATGATTTATAACCTGAGGCACAGCTGGCACTGGGAGATGCCTCCTGGCTAAGCTAGTCCCCAGATAGGCATGGCACAGTGCTTGGCTTGCTGTTTCTTTGCTCCCAAACAGAAACCTGTTATCTATTCACATTCCTGGTGTCATGAAAGCAAGACATGCCTTCAAAGCAGAGATAGTAAGTGGCCACAGTCCCCAGCTCTGGAGGGTGCTACATGCTATGCTAGGTGGGAAGGAGTCATTCACACTCAGCACTCCTGCAAGCTGTGGTGCCTAAAAGAATTAAAAAATCAATGTTATATTATTTTAATTGTTTTTAAAATGGATGGATTGTAAAGCTGCACAGGCCAAACTCCATGTGAGCCCTTGAAAAGAAGCAAAAAAGGGGGAATGACAAGCCCCATCAATCAGAAATATGGATTTTGAAATTTCTGTGTCTAATTCATGGGAGATTATATGCTGATACCTAAGTTTGGGAGACTTCTGACCTTTCCCCCTTGACAAAGGCTGTGGGACAGGTCAGACATAGAGTAGGTTAATGGAAATATAAGCAATGGTTTCCAGGGTAGAGGCCAGAAGTGTGGAGGCTGTGGTCATTCTTCCAGGAATGATGTGCAGGCTTGATTGACCAGAAACATCTCTGAGAAAGTGAGAGACCCAAAGAGGTCAATTCCCTCTCTTCAATGGCTCTGTCTATTTTCTTTAAATTAAAAAGAAAAATGGGGCACTCCAGTCCTTTGTGCAATTTTATAGCCTAAGGAATATTTCCTGGCTGTGTGTGCTATAAAGCAAGATGGGGTATTTAGCCCCTGAATTTTCACTTGGGTGTCTTTTTCTCCTGTTCACATTCATTTACTGCACAATATCAACTTCTAAATGCTCTGTGTGATTTAGGCTTGTTTTAAAAATCAAGGATGTTATATTAATAAACCATGGAATCTTATTGTCAATGTTTGCTAGCACCATAGGCACATACAATATTATACAGATGCATTTTCTCTTTTCCCTCTCCCTTCTTTCCTTCCCTACCTCCTTCTTTTCCCAGCCTGTTACAATATTTTGCACATACTTTTCCATGCTTTCTTTAAACCTTTGAACACAGGGAGATTCCCAGTCAACTCCATGTAATATCAGAGTAATAGTGTCCATTTAAAGATACTGCAGGGCAAAATCCCATATGGCAGCACCAGAAGGGTCTAATGGCTGCAGAGTGAAAAGAGCACAATCGTATTTGTTCATACAATAGCTGCAGTCTTCTCTCCTTTCATCTCCTCTCCTCTTGTTTCCTCTCCTCTCATCTCCTTTCCTCTCCTTGTCTTTCCTCTGAAAATGGATGTGTCAGGCTGTTCTGGTGATGGTGGTGAGTGTCGTGGTGGGTAAGTGCTATGGTGTGTACACTACAGGTGACACACATGCAGAGCTGCAGCCTCTGTTCTGGGCAGGAAAGACTGTCCCTGTGCAATCCTGGCAAAGTTGAAGTTGTCCCAGTTGTGAGCGCTTCCGCCTCAAGGGCTCATTGCCACAGTGTGACAGGCATCCTGTGCCTTTGGCTCATGGAAATTTGCAGGATGGAACTGCACCTCATTGTCTCCCAGGAGGCAGTCCCACAGAGGGAACCCACATTGTCAGTGTGCAGGCAAAGGGAAAAAGACAGCTCTGACTCCCATTCGGTATTTTCTTCAGTGGTGATAAAAATGCGCCTCATCATAATCTACTCAGTAATAAAAAAATCATCATTTTTATGTCATTCAGCAGAAATGTATGGTAAATGAGATTCAAAGGATTAATGCACAAAGGAAATGTCAATGTTAATCTATAGACAGTCCCTTTAGTCCTGCTTGTCATAAATTCTGGGCAAGAGAGCTTGTAGGCAGGCTGGGGAAGGGTAAAATTGAAGAATTAAACCATAACTCAATATTTCTGTGCCTTGAATTCTTACTTTTGGGGTATTTTCCTCTGTAACTTTTATTGAAAGAACATATATCTTCAGCGAGA
Organism: Forpus xanthops; assembly: GCA_032466535.1. Classification (NCBI taxonomy): domain Eukaryota; kingdom Metazoa; phylum Chordata; class Aves; order Psittaciformes; family Psittacidae; genus Forpus; species Forpus xanthops. The sequence goes on from JASSUY010022140.1 coordinate 32,496, forward strand.
GAGAGAAATTACAAATATTAGACTATGAAAGTTTGGCTTTCTTGTAGTCATGCTTCCACAGGTGGGCTCTAACTCAAATCAGCTGCACTGGCTAAAAACCGTGCTAGTAACTTTCATTGCTAACAGGGAGCTACTTGGGTTACTCACTGTTATGTCTTCTATGGGAATATAGGAAGAAATAGACTGGCTTTGTCTGCCTTCTGACAGGGAGGCTCTGTATCTACTTGTCCTCAGCAATCAGATCATAAAATTAGAGCTTCATCATTGTTATGGTGGTCTTTTTCTTTTCCCCCCAGATGAATGTTGTTTGTTTTGCTTGCCAGTATTCCAGCTCAGCCTGAAAGGAGGGTGTGAATCTTTGGATAACGTGAAGGACAGCCTAGTTCTGATTTTTCTCTTGATAAAAGGACTCAATCTCACACCAGGATTTGCAAGGGCAACACTTTTTGCTCGTTCATTAAGAACGCAGTCTGGCTGGTGCCAGGCCCTGCCTAACTTCTTAGCATAGAAAATGTGTATTCAATTGCATGTCTAATTTGTTCACAAATTCTCCACCAAACCACAACTGCAAACACTATGCCTAGTTATGTGCCTAACTCAGCATTTGCACACAAAATTCCCTAATGAGCACGTGCAATTATGGCAATTAGACATGTGAATTAAGCATGCAAATATACTAGCATTTGGGTTAGAGTGTCATAGCCTGTGTCACTGGAAATAACGTAACCTATTTTAGATATCATAAAAAGCACATTCACCTTTTCCAGTGTGACCACATTTGTCAAAAGAGAGCATTGTAAGACTTGGGGAGGGAGCACTACAAGCTCTGGGTGGAGACCACAAGGAACCTGCAAATGAAATCAGAGTTTAGGTGCTTCTGCTTCTCTGTCCCAGGTGTCCCTTGCTCACAATGAAATACCAGCACACTCTCACTGAGCACACCTTGTCTTAATGGGGTTAGCCTTTCGTCACGCAAGCAGCCTCCACCAGCAAGAACTGCCATAAAAAGTGCACATCTTTCCTTCTGTTATAGCCTTTTCTTCTAAAAATAAAGTACAGTGCTGAACTACCCCGTGCCTACACAATATTGCTGCTGAATTTGTTGTTTTATAACAGAATTCCACTTCAAGGCATTCCCATCCTGCTAAGGGAAGGCACTGCCGACTGGCTGCAGCACAAATCCCAGTGTAAGATGTGAATCTAGTCTGCAGCTGCCAGGGCTGAGAGTTTTGCATCAGTTCCTGCTGCTGTAGAGGTTAACAAGCACAGGGGTGAGCAGGTAATCAGAGATAAACAGGTGAGGGAACACATTTCTGTAATAAAGAAAAAACTTAGGAGGAAAACCATCCCCCCCCCCAATTTCTGCTTCATTAAGGTGATTTCAAACTTGCTGTGAAATCAAGGACTCGGTAGTTGATCAGCGCAAACAAAAATAATCCAGGTGGCAAGTCTGATGAGATATGACCTTGTTCAAAATCAATAGACTGTTCCCCTTCCACCGAGCACAACTGACTCTCGAATGAGTTTACTTCAACGGAGGCATTTCTCTCACAACATTAACATTTTAATTGCTTGTGCAGGATTTTCTGGAAAATTAACCCAGCGATGGGTGAGCCCAGGCAGAGGATGCTGGGCGGCAGGGCTAGGAGCGCAGGCGGCTCGGAGGGGAGCCGCAAACACATACTGCCACCTAAAGGAAAGAGACCGGCAGAAAACCACGGCAAGCTGCTCTCCTCGCCTCTGTCAGAACTTCTTGAAACAAAGAGTCTTCATTTGTTTTTCGCAGCCTGCCTTCCTGATGCCTTCCGAAGGGCTGTCTCGCTGGCAAGCTCCCTTCATCATCGCGTACTCTCTGTGACAGAGCTACGTATTGCGGTGATCGAGCACCGGCACTGGACAACTTTGGTAGTTTTCCCAACTTCTGTGGGTGTCTACGGGGTCTTGTAGCAGGGCCACAAACTAGGTGCAGCTAGGTTGTGTGCCAAGGTAGAGCTGTGGTGCCTGGAGGAGCAGGACTTTGGTGACCAAAGCACAACCTGGGCTGTGGCACAAGACTGTGGCATTGCTTCTGCTCGTGCTGCTGGGTCCAGTGAGGCAGGGACACCAGGGAATTGGGAGAAAGCTCAGGTTGATATGTCAGTAATGGGTGGGTGGGGAGGGTGGGTGGCAGCTGAGTAGGTGGTCTTCAGATCATATCTGCTTTTACTTTATTATCTAATGTAGACTGCATAAATGCCAAGGGGACAGGACTAAGATCTGCCTCAGCCCGGCTGGATATCTTAACTGCTGGCACTAAATAGACAGACTTCTTTTGAATAGTCTTTTTCTGGCTTCATAAATCCCATGTTCCTGGCTGCACAGAGGAGGCGGGCAGAAGAAGAAACTATTTGCATGGAATATAATTCCACAGAGTATTCCCAATCAGTCCCTGGGCAAAGCCTGTGAAAATAAAGGGATTGGGGGGAGGGGAAGGAAATCTTCTGCAAGCTTGTGGAGCATAAAGGAAAGAACCTCTTGCAAAGAGATATACAGGCAATGCCAAGCCACAGAGCAGTGTCCTCAAGGTGTAGCTAACATGTCAGCCAGTAGCCGCTGAGCAGGCTCTGCCAAATCACCAGCAATAAAAAAAGGTGAGTTTGGGAACTTTCCCTGTTTGGGAGAGCTGCTGATTTCCCATCAAGCAGCTGCGAGTATCGCATTAACACCACAAATGCTGGTAGCATGGTGCTGCTGGAAGGCTGAGTGAGCGTGTGAAGGCTGAAGAGTTGTGGAAGCATGTGTAGCTTCACACTGAAAAGTAGCCTACGCAGGAGGAGGCTGAGGTGAGGGGAGCCTGTGCGCACAGCAGCACTTTTGGCTGGATAGAAGGCAAAGTTTTGGTGTTTCAGTGCGCAACTGCAGAGCTGTAATGTTTTCTTATGCGTGTGCCTGTAGACTGACAGACACACACAGTGCCTCCTGTCTAAGGTCTGGACACAGTCCATCACCTGATGTCTGATTGCAAGAACACAGTTGCAGCCAAATGTTGTGCGTTGCATATCGCTGTCCTAGGAGGGATGGTATCCTGGAGAGGCAGGAGGTTATGCACAGAAAGCAGCACCCTGCTGAGCAGTCATAACTGGCACATTCCTGGGATTCCTGCAGCGACAGCCCAATCTCCAGCTGAGAGCCTAGCTGATGAGAGGACTTCTGGTCTGTGGGACACCAGGTCATTATACTCTGAGGTCAAACTCTTAACGACTCACAGCACCAAGAAAGCTCTCCAGTAAAGCTTCAAGGTCACAAGCAGGCAGAACAGATCCTGTTTTCTCTTATGCTAGTTGTTTTCATTTTGAAACTGATCGTGATCTCAGCAGCCTTACTTAGTGCGCCCATGGAGCAGGTTTAGGAAGTGTCTTCCATTGTTCATGATGTTCTATATTGTTCAATACAGCCTTGGTTGCAGTACGGAAAGTGCTCACTGGGAAGCAAGTTTCTCAGAATGAATGGAACATCAATTAGCGTGGCTTTCCTTCATACAGAACTTTCTTTTTATTTGTGTTAAGTTGTTCAAAATTACGTATTTGAGGGAATTTTAATACTATTTTTGGACTTTATTAGTGAAATACATTTTTTACCTTTTGACGTGCAGATCTGTGTGATTTTGTAAGCCATTGAACATCTGTTTCCAGGTAGAGTTTCAATCCCATGCAGCTTCCACACTCATAATGCAAGACACTAGCATCTTGTTGTCTTCCATGTTGTCATGGCTTAATGAATTGGAGGTAAATGTAATAGGGTAAATTGAAAAGCTAGATTCTCAAATGGGTTCAGGTATTGTAAAGCACTGTTTGAAAACCTGAATACAGCTTCTCGTGAATTAACACTGCAGTTGTATGGACATAGTTATAACAAGTGCTAGAAGGGGCACTATCCTGCAAGGAGAGTGGTTCATGATTCTTCAAATAGTTTTCTGTGTACCCTTGAACAAAAAGATGTTCACTCCTCCATGTCTTAATTTTTACATCTGATTAGAGGCATTATGATTAAAGCTGATGAAATGTTTTCAATTCAATGACTAAAGAAACTGGTTCTGGCTAAAAGAACTAAAGGAAAAGTCCCACAGCTGTTGCTCTGATGGGATCAAACCAAGTTATTCATTTCTGTAAGACAAAAAAAAAAAAAGATTTACTTGAATTTTAGATTTGAACTTATTATTTTCTTTGCTTCTGCATGCACTCCTTCCTTTTGCTTTATTAAACTGCCTTTATCTTGATCCAAGATTTTTTCCATCTTATTTTCTTCCCCCCAACCCCTTCTTGATGAGAAGGGGAGTGATAAAGTAGTTTGGTGGGCACCTGGCATCCAGACAAGGGTTAAACCACCACAGCCCCTTTTGGTAACCAACATGGTGCATGAGAGAATGTCAGTTTTGCATTCAGCGTGCTGCAGCTGTGGTAGTTATTAAGTGGCAAGCTCCTATGCAGGTCATGGAGCTTGTTGGCTGCACTGCTTATCTCTTTATTTTGCTGAGCTTGGGAACATGCTAATCCAAATAATAGTCTGCCTCAGGAGAGGATACTTCAAGGACCTATAGGTGTCTGATGGGCTTTTGGTGTAGCCACTGTGAACACAGAGAGGATCAAACAGCTTTCTACCCTGCTTGCCCTCTCAGAAGATCCCTTTGTACTGGGATGGCTGTGAGTTGAAGAACAGCAGGTGACAATTGCTACTGGACAGTGCATCAGCAGTGATATCACATAAATCAGGACTCCCTGATTCCTACCCATGAGCTGATTCGTCAACTGGAGGGCCAAAAAGTGATCAGCAAGACTCACTCACACTTTTATAGCCCCATATGGCCAGTGCAAAAGTTGTCAGAGCGTGGAGATGATTAACTGTAGACTACTGTGGCCTGAATAAAGTAATGCTGCAACTTGAGTGCTGCTGTATGTGGCCAGTGTGGTTTTTTTCAATTCCTTTGGCAGCGGAGAGCGGATCACAGTTTCTTTCATGTGAAGTGTGTCCAATACACCTGGAATCAACTGCCTCAGGGGTGGAAGCACAGCCCTACCATCTGCAATAGATTGATCCAGACTGCACTGAAAAAGGGTGATGCCCCTGAACATCTACAATACATTGATGATATCATTGTGTGGGGTACAACGCAGAAGCAGTGTTTGAGAGGAGAAAAAGTAATTCAGATTCTTCTGAAAGCTGGTTTTGCTATTAAAAAAAAAAAAAAAAAAAGAAAAGCAAACCAAAAAACCAAGATCAAGAGGCCTGCGCAGTTTCTAGGAATAAAATGGTAGTATGGATACTATCATGTGCCTATGAATGTGGTCAGCAAGATAGACAGCAACGACTTCACCAGCTAACAAGAAGGAAACACAAGCTTTCCTAGGCCTTCTGGAGAATGCATGTTCTCTCTCAAGAGAGCCTCATGAATAAAGTCTCCCTGGAACAGAGGGCAGTTGATGGATTTTTGATATGGTGCGACCTAGTAAATTGACTATATGAGACAACCGCCATAAACACACCAATACAATATACTCACTGCATTGGAAGCAACTACTGGTTGGCCAGAAAAATAGCCTGTAAGCCATCCCAATGCCCAAAACACCATCTTAGGCCTTGAAATGCAAGTTCTGGGGTGAGGTGGTATCCGAGAAAGAATTGAATCAAACAATAAAACTCATTTATGAAATAACCTCATAAACACCTAGGCAAAGAAACATAGCACTGAGTGTGTGTATAACATCCTCTGTTAACCATAAGCCTCTGGAAAGATTGGGAGATATAATGAACTGAAAAAAAGACTATGTTGAAATCTTCAGGCAATGGGGCATCAAAACACTGGGATCAAAAATGTAGCAAAAGCCACTTGGTTTGAATGGTTAACACCAGAAGATCTTCTAACCTTTATGGTTCTAACTAAACTCCTACATACTGTGGAATGAGAGAAGGTCCCCATAGTGGACCGTATAAGGATAGGGAGGTCTGGTGTGTGCCTCAAGGTGATTTAACCTTGGGGGAAAAATAATGTGTGATGTGAGTTGCATGTTGTAGGAAATAATGTAGCAGGAATGACCTGAACTGACAAAATGAGTTTTGCAAGGAACCAGACAAGTGCAACGATTACCCAAACCAAGCCAGTGTTGGTAGCCAACAATCAAGCTCACTGCTTCTCCTATCCTAAGCACCCATCTTTACAGATGGAGCCTATATCATAGCCTGTTCTTATGAACATGCGGAGGAGTGGAAGAAGCCCATATCTATGTGTTAAAGAAGAAGAGATAATAGTTAATATATAAATGTCTATGGTGGGTATATGGGTGGTTCAAGTATGTAGTTTAACTGTTGGAAAGAAGGATTTCAGTAATAAAAATTGAATATAATGGGATGGTTAGAAGATATATATATCAAATTATGTTGGACCTGAGCATTATGCAAATGACACGGAGTAAGGGGTGGATTGCATTGGATCTGGTTGAAATGGACTAAATTTTCCCCTTCGCAGCCCTCCTAGTGCTGTGCTTTGTATTGGTAGCTAGAAAAGTGTTGATAACACACCAGTGTTCTGGCTACAGCTGTGCAGTGCTTGCACAGCATCAGGGCTTTGCACAGTATCAAAGCTCTCTCTCCAATGTACCTCCCTCACCAGTAGCCTGTGGGGTAGGCAAGACCTTGAGAGTGAACATAGCCAGGACAGCTGACCCAAACTGACCAAAGGGATATTCCATACCATGTGATATCTGCTCAGCAATAAATGCTAACAGAAAGGAGGAGGAAGGGAGGACATTCATTATTACAATATTCATCTTCTGGAGCAACTGCTACGCAAGCCCTGCTTCCCATCTTGAAGTGGCTAAACGTCACCTGCTGATGGGAAGTAGAGAATAAAACTTTTGTTTTCTTTCACTTCTGTGCACAATCTTTGCTTTTACTTTTTTAAACAGCCTTTATCTTGACCCATAATTCTTTTTTCTGTCCTATTTTCTCCACTAAGCCCCATCCTGCTGAAGAGGGCAGTGATACAGCAGCTTGGTGGACAACTGATGACCAGCCAAAGTCAACCCACTACATTCTCCCAGTACAAGTCATTGGCAAGTTCAGAAAAATTATTTAGAGACAAAAGGTTCAAAATTACTTTTCCAAAGGCCCCTGGTCATATCATTCAGAGAGTCTTACAGCTCTGCTGGGGAGCAGGACTTAGGAACTCAGCTTCAGCCCTTCACAAAGCAGGAGAAGGTTACCTTCAGGGGCAGACATGGTTTGTCTCCTGGACACCAAATGGTGTGGTGTGGGTGCTGTGGCCTCCTGCAAGCCAGTGTAGGACTCCTCACCCTGTGCAACTTTGTGATGCTAGTCCCACCTGCTGAATTCTGTGGAGTGACTTTGACAGGCCCTGGCAGAGGGGAGAACCAGCCACAGCATGTATGTTCTTCCTCTTTTCTTAGCATAACTAGTTCACAGCCATGCCTAGATGGCTCAAAGCTGGAAGGCTATGTAAAAGTATTGCATACATCCCAGAGGAAAACCTGTCTTTGAAGAGTAGGAAAGGTGGGCTCAAGGGAATATGTATCTGTGATTAATCTGTTCAGCCACTGGGTGCCAATGTTGGCTCATATTTGATAATTTGAGGCATTTTTCTATGGGAAGAGGAATTTTTGAAATCCAAAAGAGGGTGATGTAGTTTTGGAAGGCTGCAGAGCCTGAAAAATATTCCTGAAAGCATGTGACATTTTATGTGAGCGGACCTGGAAATGGATTGCCAGGAGGGCGGCTGCAAGGGATGGGGAAACAAGGGAGCTCTGGGTTAACAAAAGAAAGAGTGGGACCCTTAATGAAATAGGCTTGCTGAGAATTATGAATCTGTGAGCCTATGTCTTGTAGTGATTAATGATGAACCACTGTTTTAACTTTGGATCAAATAATGGGTTGCCTCTGAAAAGCTTCATTAATCACTGTTAGAAATAGGCCTGCCAATTCATTACTTCGGGGTAGACATGAGCTGAACAGTTCAGCAAATTTCAGGATTGAGTGACTCTAGGCAGGGGATGGTTGAAAAGAAAGAAGGGATCTAATCTGTGTTTCAATGCACCGAGATTTATGAGCGAAGAATATCCTCTCATTGGCAGTTTCCTCTTCTTTCCCCTCCTCTCCCACAAAATCTTTTTTGCTAATTGTGATCTAAGCACAATGGACAAATACCCCACGGCATTTGGAGCCAGATTCTTCTTCCAGGTACCCAGATGTGGCTCCCATCCGTATATGAAGAAATTGTACTGCATGTCCCAAGGCAGAATGTGGTGGTCCTCAGCTGCTGTTTTTCAATTTGTAGCTTTCATCTGACGCTAATGTTTTGCCACTGTGAATTTAAGTGCAGTAGAACATTTGCAAGAAATGCATTTGCCCCCTTTATAAGAAACTGCTGTCAATAGTAAGAAGCTTCCACGCTTTAGATGTGATGTAAGATTTTTAAGTCAGCTGGGATTTATTTTAATTGCTGTTTCAAAGAGCTAACGACGTAGATACCCAGTTGATAGTCCCTTCATGGGAAGATACCAACCCTGTTTTTCAGAGTAACATCCAAATATCAGATAAAAACCTTACCGTGCCTCCATGCTCTCTGCATCTAACCATACTGGACACACTGGATATACTGGACAGGGAAAGAGAGGGGAATGGAAATTAGGGCTAGAATAAAATGTTAGCAAAAATGGTTTTCCTCTCCAAACATTACTTTTGATCAAAAGAAATACATTTCGAAGGCATAGTGGGATCTACCCAAGTTATTCTGGATAGAAATCCTCCCTTTACTCCTGACAAAAAAGAAATGGAAAGCTACTTGCCCTGCCATCATCTCCACTCCAAAGTCAAAAATGCTTTGATTTTATTGTTTTTACTCCCTTCAGCATTTACAACTTTACTTCAGCTATTACTTACTAAATATTTCACAAAAATCAAACTCATCATTTTTTTTTCAGTTTGTCCTATTTGAAACATTCACCTAAAATGGACATTTACACAGTTTTGTTTTCTTGAAAAATATGAGTTATTTTGTTCAGGATTGACTGAACTTCCTTGAAACAAACAAAAAAGTCATTTATTCACACAGCTGGAGATAAAGAGGGCAAAACATCTGGATGTGAGAAGGGGGAGAAAATGTGCATTGGGAGGGAAAAAAACAGTAAAAGGACAAAAGGTTATAAGTAGAAAAAGTAAAAGGATTGGTATGGGGGTTGGAGAGTGTGTCCAGGGATTATGTGGGGAAAGGTAAAGAAAATGGGCCTTGAAAGAGAAATGTAAATATGGTGATGGAAAGGAGGAGGGGAAGACTGAGATGAAACATGAGAAAAGATAGGGGAAAATGAAACCAGAATAAAATACTATAAACTAATGAAAAGCAACAATGAGGAAAAATCTTACATTTGGATGAAGCAAAAGAGGGAATAAACATAAGATGCAAACATCTGGGATAGAAAAACAAAGTTAAGAAAACTGATGACAGCAAATGTATGCTGAAAAAGACCTAGAAATTGCAAAATCCCAGAGAAATATATTGCAAAAATGGAAAATGACATCTTTTCCTGAATCTTGTCCACTTCTCACCCAGCTCCAGCTACAGTGAACACACCAGCACAACAACCCCTGGCCCCTGAGACTGCAGTGTCCCTGCTGCCAAAATCCATGTGTGGGACAAGCTAAGGCTGAGGGAGAGCTGGAAGTAACATGTCAGCACCTGGGTCCTGTGTTAATTTGGTGCATCAACACCTTGGCTTCTACCAGTTCATTGTTTCCAGATGGCGCCTGAGCTATGAGTTGGTATTTAAGGCATTTAAGGTCACCTTCATTATGTTTCCTTGAGGGCAGCAATGAACTTAATTCCTGTGCATGTGGAGCTTAGACAAACTCGTTGGCATGCTGCAGCACTGCCAACTGCTTTGCAAAACTGAGATGGCCATTGAGCAAAGTGGCTTGGTTTTTATTGACTCACCAGCATCTCACCTCATACGGCATGAGGAAGGAAGGGCAGTGGTTTGTCCTGAGCTCCCCTGCCTTTGCAGAAAGGAGATAGATCCGTGGTCTGTTTTCCAGCCCTTCATAAGCAAGGTCTGAGCTCCCTACTCTCTGGAGGCAAACCCAGCTTGGACCTGCAGGGACAAGGCTGCGGGATAAGCCAGTTATTTCCTCCTCCTTTCAGCAGCTTTTAGTATTTCTCCCTGCCCCCATCATACACATTTCTTCTGCTTGGCTGAAGTTAAAAGAAAAAGTCTTTTTAAGGTTTTCTATTTTCAAGTTTTCTTTATGAACACTTTTAGACATAAATGTCAAATACTGAAAGACTGAAAGGAAAATTAGGATGTGAAGATTTAGTTTATGTGAAAAAAAAGACTGGAAGCAATAAGTACTGCTTCTTAAAGAGGTAACTGCTCCCGGTGGCTTACTGTAAATAAGCCAAGTGACCAGTGCTGTGATTCAGTGTCAGATCTCGGCTCTGCTCAAGTTAATGCCATGAAGTTATCAAAACAAAGAAAAATTAAACTGATGGTCTTTCTTTTCACTCATAGTGACTGGGCTCCACCGTTAGGCATTGATTACAACCCTGCCCTCATCAAAGGCCTTTGTTATTAATTTCAGTGTATCCTAATTTTTCATGGACTTTAAACATAGTGCTACTTTCTTATACTCTCTAAGTTAAGGGATAATCAGGCAAAGGTCTAAATTCTTGATGTTATTGAGGTCAGTATAGTCTCAAAGGGAATGAGAAACCTATATTTAGCCATTAGCATTTAAGGGTTAGTCAAACGTGAATAATTTTGATTTCAGATAATTTTTGATCCAAACAAAGACTGATCACTAACATATCCCAATTGTCTGGTTTTTGGTTTTTTTTGAGGAGAAATGCATTTACAACTACAGATTTTGTCAGTTCTTTGTTGCAACTCCTAATTACAGCTTTTGGCCATGAGCATCAACACATCTGTGATGAGATTGCTACAGTTTTAATGGTCACACTTTAAAAAAGTGCTGACAGTTTGCTAGAGGCATGTATTGGTTGGAGCAGGGGAAGAGTGTGAAGAGGCCTATACCTGAGGAGGAAAGAGTAAGCAGAGACACTGTGTGATAAACTGACCACAACCCATTACCCAACCCCCTGTGCTGGTGGGGTGGAGGAGTAGAGAATCTGGGAGTAAAATTAAGCCTGGAAAGAAGGGAGGAGGAGTAGGGATTTTTTTTTCTTTATCATTTAGTTTTATTTCTAATTATCCTACTGTGATTTGATTGTTAATAAATTAAAAGGGTTTCCCCAAGTTGTCTTTCTTTGCCTGGGATGGTAAAAGGTGGATGATCTCCCTTTCCTCTGTCCTGTCCATCTGAGGAGGATGAGTGATAGAGCAGCTTTGGTGGGCAAATCTACCATGCATCTGCAGGGTGTGGAGACAGTCATGTGTTTGGAACAAGCATCTACACCTCCTTGTTTTCTGAGTTAACAAAATTAAATATCTGCAGTAATCCTAAACCTCTTTGTCAGATGAGGAAATCTGATTAAAAATATGTGCTGCAACTCATGTTAGCAAAGTTTGGAACATTAGATTGAAGCTTACATGTCAAATTTTAAAATATTCTTCATACAGTTCCATTAATGCAATGCAAACAGACCAGGGGACAAGGAGTTACTATTTTTGTAGTTGCAAAGTCATATACACCTATCAGAAATAGAGTGAAACCTATGGCAATGGAGAAAAGTAGTCCTATTATAACTCAATTGTACGTTTTTTTAAATGCTTAGTTTTTTGTCATGTTGCTGTATGCACATAGCTTTGAGCAATACTGAAGCCGGGTGGTTGTTACATAGAGATCTGGGTGTTTGTTTTCAAACTAAAGAGCCCTATACAGAGCTGCATGCTAGAGTACAGATAGAACTGACTCATGTGATCTCCCAGCTACGACTCCTTGAGAATCTGTGAAGATAGTTACAATGCTGTAACACTAAAGCACAAAGAAAAGGATGTCCATTGGCCTGATTTTACCTTCCTTAAAAATAGTGAAACAGAATATGTATTAGTGCTTGGAATGTAAGAAGATAAGGAATGATCCACATGAATTTCTCATTAACTGATCATATCAAACCCATCTCATTTCCTTTTTTTGTAGGACACTAACACTAGGCCTTATAAGTAAGTGGAAATGGTGGATATCATATACGGTGACTTTAGCAAAGCTTTTGGTATCAATTCTCATGTCCTTTTAAGGAAACAAGATTTATATGTGTGTAGTATAGAATAGATACAGCACTGCCCAGAAAACACAATGTTTAGAGTTTAGTTAACAAAGCAATTCCCTGGCAAAACACAAGGATATATAAAGTTCAATTCCGCAAGGATCTGGTATTATTCAATATTTTCATTAATTAGTTTGGGTGATCCAATAAGGAATAACACAGGTTTTTTAAGCTTTCAAGTAACACCGAGATAGGAAGTACTAGGGGAAGAAAAAGATGTGTTAATAGATTGGAGAGAAGAAATGAAAACAGAATAAAAGCAATAGAAAATAGTGCCAAGTACTGCATTTAGACAGAAGTAATTTCAAATGTATGTATATAGTAAGATTAAGTAGCATAACATCAGTTGGTTAACTATCAGTTCTCTAGAAAAAGGCCTGGGGTTTGTGAGCTGACTATGATGCAGCATATCATCATAGAATAGGCAAACATACAATTCAAACTAGAGAGAGGTCTGCAAGACGTAGGAGCTATGAATTTTTCTGTACTAAGGCATCAGCTGAAGCACTGTGTATGAATTCAGGCATTGCACTCCAAGGGAAATCAGGGCTAATTAGAGAAAGCTTGGAGAAGAGCAACAAGAATGGTCAGAAGTCTATGAAACATGCAGAATAAGGTGAAGTGAGACTGAGACTGATAGCCTAAAGCGGAAGAAACAATGAGAGGTGGGGGAAAAAAGAGATAGGATATTGTAACAGTTTTGAAAATAGAAAATATTGATGCAAGTATGAAAAATCTGTTCTTCATCTCAAAGGTGGGTGAGAAGTAGAATGCCTGAATACAGTACGGGAGCTTCAGGTTAGATTTTAACCTTTATCTCGTTAAAGCCCAAGAATAGGTTTCTTAGGTATGGAGTATGCACTGAAAGTCTGCTACAAACAGGAAAGAAGGATGTCTGTCAGGAATGATTGAGTGCTTGATTCAATCTTGAGACTGAACAGTAGACAGAAACTCCTTGAGAGCTTTCCAAACTAGTTCGATTTTATGGTACATACTTTGTTCTCACACAACAGTCACCTTGCCATTTTCTCAGTTTTCAAATTTCTTAGAAACAACACAAAAATTATTACTCTGATTCAGTTCATTTGCTTGTGGTCCTACATTTGACAATCAACCACCAGTAAACACCTTCGCTGTGAACTGTTATAAACCTGTCAGTAATTATTACTACCTTTACTGAGCCATGAAAAATCATTTCCTCTCTAATTCCAGAAAGCAAACAAGCGTAAAGACCATTCTTGCTTTTACTGTGTGTCATGAGTTGCTGATGAACACAACGGGCTAAATATAAACTTGGCCCATCTAAAAATACAGAAATAATATTTACAGACAGCTTTAGACTGTGATATTGTGATCAGACTGTATGCTCTGTCCTTCCTGATTTTGATTTGAGCCAATGGTTTCAGGTACATGTAGTTTTTAGCTCCTGATAACTATACAGAAGAAAATTGAAATCAAATACCATTAAATTGAGTAGACTTGTTTTTTTGTTGAAGTAGACTACAGAGCTCTCAAAATGCATTTTAGAAAACATAACTTTGCATTTTAGTGGCAGCTGAAGCAATTTCCTGCATTCAGATTATTAAAACAAAGTTGAGAAGGTCTTAGTTTTTAATGTAAACTGCTGTTGCTTGAGTTGAATTTGATAATGTAGGAAAGACTGAAGTCCAATGAAATCTTTAGGAAAATATTGCAGATTCATCCATTTGGAAGTCCTTCTGGGAAAGGACGGGGGAAGGACTACTCAAGAAATTCCTTTCAGTTGCTTTCTGGTCTTTTTTTCTGTATACATTTCTAGTATTCAAGCACTGAGTTCAGTGGAGAGATCAGAGCTGGTTCACAGTTTTGGAAGAGGTTTTCCACCTCATCTCTTGACAAAGTTTCCTTCTTCTAGACCTAGTCTCAAGGAAGTCCCATCCCATTTCTGTTTCCCATCCTTCCAAGTGTCAGCACTGTCCTCAGTTGTTCAGCAGCCTCTCACAGCAAGGTTCTCCTTACTTGACAGTACTCTTTTCAGATTAAATTTCCTAAGGTCTAGTAAAGCCTCCAACTGGAAATGTGTTCAGGAGCTGGCTTGCTATTATTTCCAGACCTGGACCTTGTTAAAGTGCACAATAAACTGTTGTAATAAAGTATTAATACACAGCTATGACAAGGGTTTGCTATTTACATAACCATTAATTATCTAACTCTTCTAGAAGTTTTCTTCTTTCTTGTCCTTTCCTTACCCTTGCACAGAATTACAGGTACAAACCCAGAAGTCTGTGGTAGTGTGATGCTTTAACAAGCCAGCCTCAGGAGTGAGGTTACAGGCATGATTTTTATTGCAGCTCTTCAGTTTGATCCTGAGTAAGGGCGATGCCAAAAGAGAATTAAACGAAAAAGTTGTTTTTCCACCTCAAGGTTGTTTCTGTAGTAAGGAAACACCTACTTTGGAATTTCGAAGGCTGAGGTCTACATTGAGAGCAAGGTTTAACCAACCACTACATGGCTCTGTGTTGCTCTGCAAGGCTTTTATTAATTGATTCAGCCTTCTCCTTACTCATGTGACAAATGAAGGTATGGCCCTTAAAAAAAGGGATGGGGAGAAAGATCATTCAAGGAAACTGAAATAGAAGAGCAATTCTGTGGTCAAAAAACAAACAAGATTATAATTTAGGAACAGATAATTATAAAAAGCTATCTGATAATTATTAGTGTTTGAATTGTAATTCAACTTTTATTCAATATTATGACCAAAATCAAATGAGGGACTGGCACAGGCTAATAATGCTCCTTGTTTCATGTGAGGAAAGGCCCAAAGAGAATATCCAAAAATAAAACAGAACACTCAAAAGTAACAGCAAAGGACAATGGTGTTAATTGGAGGTCAAATCCTGAAGAACTAATTTCATTAAAATGATGTAGGCATTACCTAATGGGTAACCACTAGATGACAAGATACTGCTTTGTTTTGCACAGTAAATCCGGCATTCTTCATTGCACCACTGAACAACCTTAACAGAAAAGGTGCTGAGATCTGGCACCCAGCTCCTCACTGGGTTCTGCCAAAGGGAGAGGAGGATTTTAGTTTCATAAGTGAAAGAACTGAGTTTGGTTTCACAGGAGGCACCTGCAGAAGCTGTCTCATACTGATTCTTACTAAATACTGGGTCATATCCCTGAAATGATCAGGGTGCCTTACTCAGAGAAGAACTGTGAGTTAACATTCACTCACAAGATAAGTCTGTGCAGAAATGTCAAAGTCCTGGAGTTTAACCTGCAGTCCTTGCTCGGGCCTCATTTGAGCCTTACACATGCAGAATTCCCAGTGAAGCATCAGGAGTTGTTTTTCAGACATTGAAATGTATTTCTTTTTGTACTTAGGAAATAATGAGAATCTTGCTGAAAATGGACCCTGGAAAATGCCTGACACGCTTAAAGTATCTATGCAAAGTTTTGAAATATTCTGCCAGACAGGAACCATCAGCCAGGGATGAATCTTGTTCTTTTAAACATTTGAATTATGGCATAAATGAAAAGGCCAGATTAAACAATAAGCCTGTTCAGCCAAATAAAGCTGCTATTTTAAGAATAGGAACGGTTATACTGGAGTAGCAGAGAATCATAGAATGGTTTGAGTTGGAAGGGACCCTAAGGACCATTTAGTCTAATCTCACTGCCATGGGCAAGGACAACTTCCGCTAGACCAGGTTACTCCAAACACTGTCCAGCCTGGCCTTTAACACTTCCAGGGATGGGGCATCCAAAACTTCTCTGGGCAACCTGCGCCAGTGCCTCACCACTCTAAAAGTGAAGATTTTTTTCCTAATATTTAATCTAAACTTAGCCTCTGTCAGCTTAAATCCATCAAGTAACTGGGAAAGCCTGGAGACTGTGGTAACACAGCAGTTGACACAGAGGACCATACCGTTATGCAGCAAGCATAACTCTCCAAATTAAAAAGAGAGTAAAATGGCATATGTTGAATAGCAGTGCAAGTGAGTGTAAGGAGGGAGAACTTGGCTCACAGAAAAGCCCAAGCCCTACTTCTCTGCCTCGAGGTATCACAGAGCATGGGAGAAGATGGGTTTTCAGAACAGTAATTTTGCCTGCTTTCAGTCAGCAATTGAGGTGCAGAGCAATGAAGAGAAGCTGAACTTGAGGATGTGCTTCTGCACCTCCGAAACTGAGTTCATCACTTAATCTTGGACCAAATACTTCCGGAAAACTTGAGAGTATTCATGTAAGGAAAGCACCGCTGCTTCACTATGACAAGAGAAGCTTAAAAACGGGCGAGAACCGGAAAACGTCGCGCCTCGGGGAAGCACCAGCAGAGGTCAGCACAGCCGGGAGAATGGGACAGCAGCCGGTGGGATGCTGAGCGTTCTAGGGCAAACGGCGGCAGTTACCTGTAGTTTCTTTATTCAGAACTATGTGCTTTCTAAATTAAAGAAAAAAGAGATGGCTCTGGGGAGAACTTATAGCAGCCTTCCAGTACCTAAAGGGGTCTACAAGAAATCTGGAGAGCAACTTTCTACAAGGGCATGTAGTGACAGGACAAGGGGGAATGGTTTTAAGCTGGAAGAGAGATTGAGGTTAGATCTTCAGAAGAAATTCTTCCCTTTGAGGGTGGTGACGCACTGGAAGACGTCCTGAGATTCTGTGGCTGCCCTATCCCTGGCAGGGTCCAAGGTTAGGTCGAACTGGGGTTTGAGCAACCTGATCTAGTGGAAAGTGTCCCTGCTATGGCAAGGGAGTGGAACTGTATGAGCTTTAAGGTTCCTTCCAAGCCAAACCATTTTGTGATTCTATGAGTCTATGAATGTGGCTTGACATAGCACTTCAGATAAGAGAAAAACCCACCTGAATTCTTTTACAGCAATAAAACTTTCTCTAAAATTGATAGAATATGGAAGCAATCACATCTATCACTGTCTGTTAAAAAGCCCAGCCTGCTGTACCTTTTTCTTTCACAACACCAGCTGTCACACGTAATTGTAGACACAAAAGCCAGAATGTCATTCATCACAGTTAATCAGTAAAACTCTCCTTCATGGAACTGTTTATTCCTGGAAAGCTCCGTTTTATGAATAATTTCATATTTGGATTCCTTCATTTCAAGCTTGTGCAAGAAATGGGATTTTCCTACTGTAAGATCATGCCTATTTCTCCTGAGAATAATGCTAAAACTTGGGTCCCTTCCAGATCAAATGATGGCAAGCGCTAAAATGCCCAATGGAAAGTGAGGTGTAAGGAGGTTATATGTAGGAACACACACAGCTTCATCTTGCTTGCTTCATCATCTTCTGAAGTAGAAGAGTGCAGGTAATAGAACTTTGGTAGTAGCAGAGTTGTGTGAGCTTGAGGTTATTGAATTATGAAATGAGTTAATAACCGTAGTGATACACAGCTTAAAGTAATGCCAGTGAACGATGACAGTGATTTCTTGGCTGAAGAAAACTGCAACTGATTAACTGCTTTGCTTAAAATGATGTGAATCCTTTTCAAATCTAAGGAGACTGGGTTTCTCTTATATCCCATATTTACAATATAAATGGAAACTTAGATCAGTGTTTGTTCAAGATGAAGCATGAGCTATTTTCTGTAGTATATAGTGTATGAAGCTGATATTTTCTGAAGAACTGAGAAAAACATCCAAATGAAATTATATTTCACCCCAGTAGACATAATTATAGAATTGAGTGACTTTACAGTGGTGAGTATCATCACTGGTGTCTCATGCAAAGACAGGAAGGATGCATATGACCAGTGGGAATTCTGTGCAAAGACAGCTGAGGTAACTTTGTATCTGCAGCCACACCAGCATGGCATAATGTAGCACTGGAAAGATGCACTAACATGGCCTGGAAGCAGTAGAACTGTGATTTCCATCTCACTTGATGTTAACCTCCCCACAGCAGTGTTATTTAAGCGTATGATATCTACATGACTAAATTGCTTGCTTTTCCAGAACTATCTTGTATGGCACTAGCTCAGATAATTCTGCCAGCCACTGTACTGCACAGTACTCTCATGTCCCCCATTTGAGTCCCCAGAGAATAGAAGTTCATAGAATCATGGAATCATAGAATAGTTAGGGTTGGAAAGGACCTTAAGATCATCTAGTTCCAACACCCCTTCCAGGGGCAGGGACACCTCACACTAAACCATGCCAACCAACACTATGTCCAACCCGGCCTTGAACACTGCCAGTGATGGAGCATTCACAACTTCCCTGGGCAACGCATTCCAGTGCCTCACCACCCTCACAGGAAAGAATGTCTTCCTCAGATCCAACCTAAACTTTCCCTGTTTAAGTTTGAACCCATTACCCCTTGTCCCCTCACTACAGTCCCCCATGAAGAGTCCCTCCCCAGCATCCCTATAGGCCGCCTTCAGACACTGGAAGGCTGCTATGAGGTCTCCATGCAGCCTTCTCTTCTCCAGGCTGAACAGCCCCAACTTTCTCGTCCTATATTCATGCTGGAGGTGCTCCAGTCTCCTGATCATCCTCGTGGCTCTCCCCTCTGCACTTGTTCCAACAGTTCCATGTCCTTTTTATGTTGAGGACACCAGAACTCCATACAGTACTCCAAGTAAGGTCTCACAAGAGCAGAGTAGAGGGGCAGGATCACCTCCCCTTGATCTGCTGGTCACACTTCTTTTGATGCAGCCCCGGATACGGTTGGCTTTCTGGTCAGCAAGAGCACACTGCCAGCTCATGTTCATTCTCTTATCAACCAACACCCCCAAGTCCTTCTCCTCAGGGCTGCTCTGAATCTCATCTCTGCCCA
>JASSUY010022141.1:3342-20038 GCA_032466535.1 Forpus xanthops
TGAGGCTGACTGGTCTGTAGTTCACCAGCTCATCCGTTTTCCCTTTCTTGAAAATGGAGTTTATATTTCCCATTTTCTAGTCATCAGAAACTTCACCTTATTGCCATGATTTTTCTAAGATGATGGACAGTGTCTTAGTAACTTCATTTGCTGGATCCTTCAGGACCCACAGATGGATTTCATGAGGTCCCAAGAACTTGTGTACGTTCAGGTTCCTAAAATGGTCTTGAGTATGGGGAAAAATATGACAAAGAGACAATGTCTGCCTGTGATCACAAGTGAAAAATAATCAGACAAACTGTGAGCCACTAAAGTGAAAGACTGAAAGATGCCTGAAATGTAAAAATAACTGGGGAGAAAAATAGTATCAAAGTTTTGAGTCTTGTTTCAAGATAAGTTTTTTTCTTGAACTGAATCATGCTGGAAAGAAACTAAATCATATGTTTTCATACAATTAACTTCATATCTGAAATTGCTTATCAACAAACAATGAAAAGGGAAAATTTAACATAAAGCTGAAATTTTCAAATAATGTAGTTCTTCCAAATGGTAAAAATACTTACCTGCTATTAAGATATTAACATATTTATATTTCTCAGCAAGAAATTCTAGACAGAGAGCCAAGACTGTATTTCAGACTCTGTGTTTAGATTAGTCCTACTTTAGGATGAGGGTTTTTTGAAAATTGTTTGAATGGCCAGGTCCAGAAAGTGCTGATCAGTGGCACAAAATCTAGTTGTATGCCAGTAACTAGCAGTGTACTCCAGAAGTCTATAATGGATTCAGTTCTGCTTTACATCTTCATTAGTGATCTGAAAACTCTCACCAACTTTGCAGATGACACAAAACTGGGAGAAAGTTGCTGATGTGCCAGAAGGTTGTGCTGCCAGAGTGATCTCAATGGGCTGGAGAAATGGGCAAACAAGTACCTTATGTAGTTCAATAAGAAGTGCAAGGTCTTGCTGCTGGGGAGGAACAGGCCCATGCACCAATACATGCTGAGGGCCACTCAGCTGAAAAGCAGCTTGGCAGAAAAGGGCTTATTCAATATAAAACAAGATTCATTTCAATAAAGATGTGCCATGTAAGAAGACTGAAGAAAAAAAAAACAGCATTCAAATTAAACTGTAAGTTCTAGTACTTTCATTTCATTCCCTTATATTGTCTAATATTTAAATAGTGTTTCAAGCAGAAACAGCACAGAAAAAGCACACCTGTGATCTCATGTAATACAGCATGCATATAAAAACCCAGTCACATACAGATTGGTATCAGAAGTCTAAATAGCAATAAAAACAGTTACAGTATGTTTGATTGCTATAAATAGAAGGTTATAATAATTGAGATTTGTTATAATGAGTTTGGGTTGTCTCTTTCCATGCAAAGGCTTCACATGCCCAGTGAATAGGAGATTTATGTGTTAAGAATGAGAAAAGATAAGCTGTATCAAAGGAACTATTATGATAAAAAGCTTTTTCTCACTGCTTCTTTGTTGCTGGTTTTGTTGATTTTTTTCAGAGTCCTGAATCAGTCCATTGTTTTTATAGAGCGGCATATTCAATGAGAGTAAGATAGTGAAATACTATTGAAAACAAGACATTTGTTCTCCATTTCTTTAATTTCCATTCTATTAAAAATAAGGTGTCAACAAATATTGAATTGGTGGCTTTTTAGTACTTTTAAAATGGATTAAAATTTTGCCCTTCAAAAACTGCAGATCTATCTTTTTGTCTATATAAATATGACAAAAAATTGCCAAGAGCACTTCTGGAGAACTGTAATTCTTGTCTCTGTGCTGTAAAAAAATTACATCATTATGGTACATACAAAAGCAATGAAAGTGTTGAAAGGTTTAGAAAAATGACCTATGAAGAGAGGTTAAGGGCACTTAACCTGTACAACCCACAGAGAAGAGCAGCAAGAGGTGATAAAATAAATATCTGTCAAGTATGTTCCAGGAATTACTAAAATGGAAATAAAAAAAAAAAAAAAACTCAACAGTTTTAATTTAATTTGCCATTGTATTAAAAGAAGTAGTGGTCTGAAATTAAGAAAACGGAAGCCAAAAAGTGAAAAAGCACTGTATAACAGTGAGGTCAATTAAATAGTAGAATAACCTGCCAAGACAGCTATTATCACCTGAAACAGTCAAGACATAACACAGAAAGAAATACAGGGAGAAACCTATAAAAAAATCGTAGTGTAATCCTACTGATATATGAAGATTGGTCAGATGACCCAACAGGTCATTCCTAACCCTAGTTATCTATGATTTAAGTATAATACAAGATAATAAATCATCAACAGTATTAATAGATATCTACACAGATAGGATTTATTTGTCCTTCAAAAGAAATACTTTCATATGCAAGTTGCCGGTTTTTAAGAGAAAATTATTACCATACATTTGGAGATGTTTCCCCCATATTGATAATGTCATGGTTTGAGATACACTGTAGATTATTTTTTTTAACATCTAAATAAATGTCTCAAACAAACCTTTATAAAGACTAGCTAGCCACATACACAGGTTAATAAATTGTTTAAGATGAAGTTGTTCAAAAAGTGCCATAGCAGCAAATACTCTTTCAAGTTGTACAAAATCATCTATTTGCTCAATGTTCAAGCCTATATTGCTTTCAATCTGAACTCAAGCAATTTTTTAGTTTGATGTAAAATAGCATTTAGTATTAAAAAATTGTCATTTAATAAAGTTTACATATTAATATTCTGAAAACAATGTCTCTCTAAAGTATGAGGACTGTCATTAATTTTAGTATCTCTTTTTCTATCTTTCTTTCTTTTTTTTTGAACTTTTCTTAGACTATCAAACCAAAAAACCTTTCTCTGATTTCAGAAAGCATGTTGAAAGACAGCTTGATGAGTTAAAGGCAGCTTGTTTTAAAAGTAATGTAAAGTGTGGATTCTATTAACGGGAGATCCAGGCTCTATCAATGCATAATTTCCATGTAAACGACAATGATTTAGTGGCATGTTCCTTCACTATTCTAAAGAGAAATTTGAAAGTGCACTTCAACTTTAGTTACTTGAAATACAATAGTTCAAAAAAAAAAAAAAATACACAACCAACACCAAAATCCCCTCCTCCTTTCATTAAATTCACATAAAATGCAGAACAGGACATGCGAAAATACCTTTGTGAGACTTCAGATCACAACTCAATATTATGTTTTCCCTATCATCTGATCATTAAATATTATGACAGTAGCATACACTTACCATGAAGAAGACACAAGTTAAACTGTTGAAGAGAGAATAAAAACAAAAAACAAAATCTCTTTAAATTTAAACAAGATCTGTTATAAGTTATTTTTTGTTAAAAATTTTCAGCATTTTTAGGATTCAGTTTTCATCATTTTTGTGCAATTCTGAGAGGTTCAAAGTATTTTGAAAGAAATATGAAAGTTAAGAAATTTCTGCATGTCAGATGAATACAAAACTATGGCTAGTTTTCAGCTGATATTTTGTTACAAAATTGATTATCTCACTTCTTCAGCAGTAGGTGTGATTTTGACAATCTTGTTCATCTGAGTTTGCCTCAGAACCTTATTTTACTTTAATAAAAGTATTTCAAAGCTATTTTAAGCAGAAAATAATTGGGACTACAGAATAAAACGCACATAACACAACTAAATATAATAATGAAACAACAGGCATAATACATGAAACATACTCTAGTCCTTGGAGATTAAGTAATTCTTTTCCTTTAAATAATTGCATAGCAGAACCAGTATGCTTTATTTGTCTTCATAAGAATTTCAATTTTAATTGAGATATTTCACAGAACACTTTCTGAAAATTTCCCCTGCCCCACTTCATGAAGAAGAAAAATGCCAGTTGCATAATAAATTTAGATCCAAATATGTTCTCATTGTATTGTTTTTTGTAAAATAAATTGATATTGATAGACGCATGCTTAAAAACACCAGGCCCTCATCAATTTAGATGCACAGAACAGCTTGATGTGATGAGTTGACAGAGAATGTGCGATAGTTCTTTCTCTCATTCTCTTCTGCTAGAGTTCAATCATTTCAATATGAATATTAAAAAAGGGATGCTTTATAAAGGTCCCCTCAGTCTCATTTTATGACTGTCTATGGCAACCCAAAATAAAAATAGGCAAGGAAGTAAACAACAAATAAAACCTCTCACTGAGGCAGAATATAGTAAATTGAGAAAGGAAAAGCTATATCAATATAAGAATTTATGCCAACAAAAGTAGAAAAAGCACGACATAAAGATAATGAAGGATCTGAATGGAAAACTTAGCTGGTGACTAGATCTCACAATTTTGAGTTCTAGCTATACCTGTCTTGATTTTAGTGCTGCTGTTTAAGCTATAAACTTGTGTCAGAGATGAAAACTTAGCCCACAGCAAAGTTCACATTCTGGAAGAATTCAAACTTCTTTGCAAAATCTTTATTTTGTGTGACAGAGCTGAGAAATGGGATTTACTTATTCTTGAGTCCACAAACAAGGTGCAAGGAAACAGTGTAGCTTCTCTAGCACTAATACAGCAACTCAGTCTGCACACTGACTTCCTTCACATCACAAGTTCTTGTATGTTGGATTTGAAGCTTCTACATAATTTTCTAAGCATGTTTTACTATTACATTGACTAATAATATTGATTTGTATTTTTTAAATAATCTGTATCCCAGAGTGTATTTTCCATCTGAGAATTTGTCCACAGTGCTTTAGGTGCTTGGAACAACTGGTCTTAATTCTGGAATTGATATTGCATTCATACAGTGGCAAAATTTGATACTTTTTTAACTCATCAGGCAAACAGTTCTTTCTTCTGCAAAGACAGTTCAGGAAGGAAAAGAGTTTTCTGAAAAAAATAACATACAGTTATTTCTTATTAGTCTGAACAGACTCAGTAGTTCATAATTTGGATACATACATATAGGAAAACTGAGGCAGAGAGAGATGAATCGACATATTGAAATTAACAAAGCAGCAAACTAGGCTAGTAGTGAGCTATTTTCTTGTAGGAGTGTGGCTTTGTTCTCTTCACTTTGCATTGCTTAAATGAAAGCATGAGAGCCTATTTGTCTTGTAGATTTGAGAAAATTTATCTATTTTCTTAAAATTTAATTTCTGTCACTATACTATTGCTGTCATTTCTGTTTCATGCACTGATTGGTTTATCTCACCAAGTGTTGATAAAACAGCACCATAAATTCATATTCTGGAGAAAAAAAATGTACTTTCATTGTTTGCTCTGGGGAACAAAAATTATTTTTGAATATTTGTCTCAAACGTGCACATATGTGCATTTTTAGTCATCTGCCCCAGCATTCCTTAATATGTTATCCTTCACTACTGCTAGGAGTTAAGTGAAATGAAACTTGAGGAATAATACAATGTTAAATTAAACTAACGCTAAGCAGATTCCTTAGGAAAAAATAGTAATTTTTCTGGTTGGAGATATCTCTAGCTGCCTCCAACACATTAGTGGAAGAATGCCTGTACTGCTGGTTGGTGAATGCTGATACTGAACCTACAAAAAGACTCACAGATAAGAACAAATAGGTTGTTTTTCTCTTTTTGTAAGTGGATGTTGAAAGTGCTGGGGGCAGTGAAATTATGCTGCACTAATGAAATATGTAGCAAGATGTCTGGCTGCCTTAATTCACTTTTTTTGATAATGAGTTATGGGTTGTTTTGGTCCATGTTCCCCATATCCCGTAGTCAAATACAAATTTGTATTAAAGATTGTTCCAGAGTCACCCTAATCGGGTCCTCAAAGTGGAAAGGCTAACAAGCACTGGATTGATATGCTTGAGAAATAGGAAGTCTGGAGCTCAGCGAATCAATCCATTCTCTGGGAAATCTTTTACCTAGAGAAATGTTTTTTGCCAGATCTTGTATTATAGGATTGTACTCCAGAAGCATTTTAAAGAGGTTATAGCATTCATCTGCTAAATGTGTTACTTATAAGGATAAAAATCTACTAAACCACAATTAAAATGGAGGCTTTTCTTCATAAAAATACTGAACCAAGCTAACATAAAATAGCGATGTTAAAGCATAATCCCTGCAATGCTTCTGAATTTGTCTTTTGTCTATACAGTCACTTAATGAGTAGCTTTACGAAACAGAAGACAGGATGAGGAAATTGACAATTACTGTAAGTCCCTTGAAAATTATAAGCCTCCAGGAGCTATATAATGTTACTGAAGCTCTGTGCTGTTCCCACACAAACTAACAGTCATTTCCTAGCCAACATATTTCTTACTTGACTAATGGTAGTTTCTGGATTATGGAAAAGTAAAGAGCTCAAAAATCTGTCTGCTTACACAAAGTTAGTTTTGGTGAACTCTATTAAATGAACAGAGATATTTCATTTCCAGTGGGGTAGATGAGAGGGTATTTGTTCTCTTGCATTTTATTTCCCCCTGCAAAAGCCACTTGAAAGATAATTAACTAGAAAGCATGATTTGTGGAGATTTCTTTGGCACAAATATGGTAAGTATTATTTAAAATATAAGAGAAAGCATTTGTTTGTGACACTTCTAAACACTAATCTTTAATAATACAATTTTATTGATCTCATGATCTTAACAGCCTTTTCAAATCCAATTGTTGTCAAAGGGATTAAGTCTATTAGACTCCTGCCACCAATAACAATGCATTGGGAAACTAGGATATTTTGAAATTTTATTTGCACTGGACATTAACTGCTCATGGCACTTCCTTAAATCAGCAGTTCAAAGAGTTTATATTTTATTTCCAGTAAATATAAAGAATATTTTAAAAAATTTAATTCATTAAGAAAATAACTCACAGAAGTGTAAATGCTACATCTAGGCAAAAATGTAAATCCCTGAAGCTCAGGAGCCAGTTCTTTATTTTTATCCATCCTCGTCCCTCAAGAAATCAAGAATGAAATATAACTTGAACCACAAAAACTCAAAGAAAGAATACTAAAGAGGCATTAGGATTCTTTCAGTACTTCAATTACACTGTTTCAAAACTAGCAGCCATAAACTGCACTGAGATTCTTTTCTTCTAACAATGTTTGGTGTTCTTAAAATACAAGTAATTATATATTTAAAAATAACTAGTTACATTTAATAAATGGCTACAGTGATTATCTGTGACTTGTATTTTTCACTTACTACATATAGGCTCAGTGATCAACTTTTTTTATCAAGTCCATTAGAAATATGGATCACTTAGTACTGAATGCAGTATAATTGTTATTATTAAAAAAAAAATCTGTTAATAAAAACTGGGAAGTATAAAGATTGTGAAGAGTAGAACACATGTGATCCAATGTACCAATGGCATTATTCACAGGTAAAATAATCTAAAATTATACTTATCAATCATCTGTCCCATTGTACAGTTACAATATTCTTAAAGCACAGACTTTCTTACAGTGATCAGGAAATAAAGAACTGCCTTTATTTTCACATCTTTTCTCATCTGACAATAGAAGATGGTTGCCACTAGGATATTTTTGTCCCTACATGTTCTTAAAGCAATCAAAAAATTATCCTTCAAGATAAAGAAACCTTAGAAACAGACATCCCCAAATTCTCAATACTCATAGTTGAGAGTAAAGATAAAGATATTAACCTGATACAATGCAAAATTAGATAAAGGTACAAAAACAATAAGGTAATTACAATCTGCCTTGCAAGCACACTTATGTAAAATCAAATAATTTCCTTTCACCACAATGGAGCACAGATTCAGCCTCTTCATTATTATTTCCATATTACAATTTTGGGGCAAACTGTCTATATTTTTAAGATTACCTCACTGTTTCAATATTCTTTTCTAGAAATATTCTTTCTACCAAAAAAATATGCTCATATCTGCAATGACTCCTCTAAATACCTGGTTTTCAAAGTCTTGCATCTACAAATGCAAGACCTTCTCTAAATATTTAGCATATTTGACAATAAAAATGAAAAATGACTGAACGTAGTTAAAATCAGATAAAAGTCATTACTGAATCCTTCATACCTCACCAGTTATACCTTGGCATAAAATTATGCCCTGGATGTGAAGCACTGCTAGGGCACTTTGTTTAACTAATAAGTCTTTAGTTGAAGCCTAAGTGGAAGAATTATATCACATCTAATCAGCCAGGAACTAATGACTTGCAGCACTTGAGCTAAAATTTCACATGACCCTTTGTAATTGCGGATTTCTTTATTCTTTTAGAAACAGTTTCTTCTCTAGAGCATACTGAATAGTATCACGTAACTAACCTGGATAAATGCATATGATTGACTTTTATGAGGGCTTTTTTATTATTATGATGTCATTTTTATTGCTTCCTTTCCCCCTCTTTTTTAACCACAATCTATTTGCCAGCTTCAGAAAAAGAATTTTAGGCAACACTTGGACAGTGCTATATTACTATGAATTCTGATTAACCAATGGGGTCAACTTTCATTAGAAACTACATAAAACTCTGTCCATTAAATTGTCTTCTTCTAGCTTGCAGTAATGGCTTATGGTTTTTATAATGTTAATTAGTGTACCTACTTAATCACCAAACCAAGTGCTCATTTTAAAAGAACATAGTGGCTGCTTTTTCTACCATTGAAATGGTTTATAGGGAAGAAAATGCAGAGGAGGTGCTAGGTTTAAAATTTAATAGATAAACCAAAACTTGACAGATTAAAAAAATAAAGACATGAAACAAAATTAATTTATCAAAGAAGTCAGCATATTATAACTAAAGTTAAAACCAAACTTGTATTGGACCACCCCTCAAGTGTGTCAAGGTCCCTCAGGATAGCATCCTTCCCCTTCAGGGTATCAATAGAACTACACAACTTGGGGTCATCAATAAATTTAACTTAAAATCAAACAAACAAACAAAAAAAAAAAAAAAAAAAAAAAAAAAAAAGCACACACAAATAATCCCCAGTTATAACTTTTTGCATCTTTGTTTTTAGATCACCTTCAGCTTACTTTAATATCTTTGGTCACAGAAGTCATTTTAACTGCTCATAACATAACATGCCCAAAAGAATATGCTCATATCTCCAATGACTCCTCTAAATACCTGGTCTTCTAAGTTTTGCTCTAGTCTGAAATTGTCTTCATTGCCACTTATCAGTTGAAAGCCTGAAGCATAGAATAATGGAAACATAGAATGGTTAGATTGAAGAGAATATTAAGTCCATCTAGTTACAACACCCCTGCCAGGGGCAGGGACACCTTCCTCCAGACCATGTTACATAAGCCTCTGTCTAACCTGGCCTTGAATACCGTCAGCAATGGAGAGTTTACCACTTCTCTGGACAGCATCTTCAGTGCCTCACCACCCTCACAGTAAAGAATTTCTTCCTCAGATCCAACCTAAATTTCCCCTGTTGAAGTTTTAAACCATTTCAACTTGTCATATCACTACAGGCCCTCATGAAGAGACCCTCCTCAGCATTCCTATATGTCCCGTTCTGATACCAGAAGGCTGCTATGAGGTCTCCACGCAGTCTTCTCTTCTCCAGGATGAACAGCCCAACTCTATCAACCTATCTTCATACAAGAGGTGCTCCAGTCCCCTGATCATCCTCGTGGCCCTCCTCTGCACTTGTTCCAACAGTTGCATGTTCTTTTTATGTTGAGGACACCAGAATTGCGCACAATACTTCAAGTGAGTTCTCACGAGAGCAGAGTAGAGGGTCAGGATCAACTCCCTCATTCTGCTGGTCATGCTCCTTTTGATGCAGCCCAGGATGTGGTTGGCTTTCTGGGCAGCAAGAGCACACTGCCGGCTCATGCTCATTCTCCCATTGACCAACACCCCCAAGTCCTTCTCTTCAGGGCTGCTCTGAATCTCTTCTCCATCCAATCTGTAGCTGCGCCTGACATTGCTCCGACCCAGGTGGAGGACCTTGCACTTGGCATGGTTAAACCTCATGAGCTTGGCATCAGCCCATTCTCACAAGCATGTCAAGATGCCTCTGGATGGCATTCCTTCCCTCCAACACATCAACCAAGCTAAAGAGCTTGGTGTCATCAGCAAACTTGTTGACGGTGCACTCAATCCCACTGTCCATGTCACTGACAAAGATGTTGAAGAAGACCAGTCCCAACACCAATCCCTGAGGGACACCACTCATTACTGGTCTCCAGCTGGACATTGAGCCATTGAGCGCAACTCTGAGTATATGATTCTGTATAGTCTTACACCTGTTTTGGTTAATCTACACATTGCTAACTGGCTAAACAATTAATAAATGAGAATAACACTCATACTGAGGTCTCTTATTACGTTTACCTTGTCCACATGAAAATGACCATATAGGGCTGATTCCAAATATTTCCAAACTTCTGAACTGATTGATATCTTATGTACTCACCCTCAGACATTTGTCTCAGGCATTTATATTTCATGCAAACTTACCAAACAAAAATTGTAGCAATTTGCAGCCAGTTCATATTCAGTGGCCTGTGCAATTAATTACTAGAATTGGGCAAGTTGACTTACAAAGATAGCAAATCTGCACTTAGACACATAATCAATCAATTTCATTGGAGCAGCCATTGCAATTGTAACAATTACAAGGGGAATATAGGATATATACATACTGAGGTTTGCACCAGAAGCTTCCAGACGCCTTAGCAGTAGTTACCAATTAAGCAGAAAATGTTTGTTTATCCCTTTCCCTCTCTCTCAGCACACAGTACTGGGTAATATAAATTTTATACTGTTAACTCCATAAAGTTGTAGTTAGGGGAAATTGAACACTTAAAACTGCTGTCACGCAGCTTTTAAAGTACTGTCTTTATTAAGTTTTATAAGTAAATCTTCCTCATACTGCATGTGCACTACTGTCTCTTCAACCATAGCTTCAGTCTCTTCTTCCACTAAGTCAAAGTAACCTTCATTAAAGGTAGCTCAGAACTGTCTTTAATAGACCATATGCACCTTTAGCCTCTCTTACATGGACTATGTGGTTAGCTTTGAAAAAATCTTGTAAAATTCATTCCATTTTCCCTAGAGAGCAGGGGAGTTTAGTGTTAAGGGGAACAATCATGGCTATCACAAAGACTCACATTTGCTTGTGAAATGTAAACTAAAGAATTGAATGGGTATGAACAGCTGAATTTTTGTGCTGTCTAGGGCAATATAACATTTTTTGTGTTCATATAGAAATTCAGAGAATGTTCAAAAAACACCATCCATGTTGTAGTCAACAGGAGATATCAATCAGAAAAACACTGAGCTTATTGCAACATTTAGAAAATTTCAGGAAGTATAGATCAGAGTTAAGGATAACATTTTGTTTCTTAGATTTGCGTACAATATTGTCGCGGTTTGAGGCCCTCAAACAGTTGTGCTCACTCACTCCCCCCCCCTCTCTTCCCCAGTCCTGGGGAAATGGGAAGGAGAATCAAAAGAATGCAACTCCCACAGGTTGAGATAAGAGTTTAGTAACTAAAGTATAACATAAATCACTACTGCTACCACCAATATTAATACAAGAGAATGCAATAGATCTTCCCCTGATACCTAGCCACACCACGTAGTGCCCCCCCATCACCTGATACCAACCTCAACTACGCAGTGCACCCCATCACCTCATACCAAATCCCAGCCACACCGTGCACAACCCCCCCGCCCCGGCACCACCATCTTTTCCGGTCTCTCTCCTCTCCGTTTCTACATCCTGGACATGATGTGCTCTGCTGAACCCATGACAGCAGGCTAAAACTCTGTGCAAGTCTCAAAGGGGCAACCTTCTTCCCAGTGGAACAAAGTGCTTCACTATGGCCTTATAAAACCAAAAGATATTAAACTCCTACCTTAAGAAAACAAATGAACAAACCAACAAAGAAGGAAAGGAGAGGTAAAACAAAGCCTAGATATCATTTTTACTTGTCAGAAGATTAAATCAGATTAAATATAAGATGAGAAGACAGTAGCTCAGGATTTGCTTTTTGGCACAGAATGAAGGGGAAACTGTCAGTGTCTCCTTGACAATGAAGTCACTGTTCTATAAACAAGACATTTGAAGGCATTAAAGAATCTGATTATAAGAAAAATCCTGCCCAGCTAAACAAATAAACAGTTACAGCTGCCAGAAGTGTGTACAAGACATATCAGTATATCACAATACTTATAAAAGAATCATGTATGCCACCTCTAAGTAGGTGGTGTAGACCAGTCTAGTTTCTAGCATATCACTGCAAAGACAATAAGAGACATATTGCTGTCTAACCACCAAAAAAAAAAAAAAAATTTCTCATTTGTCTTCCACTTCTCAGAGAGAAATAAAGGTGGCACCTACTCTTTCACAGTAAATTTCGTCATAACTTTAAACTTCAATGCACCCTGACTCCTGTTCTTGTTTCTCACAAATGCCTTTATCTTGAGCCAGCAACTACTGTGTATAAAGTGTTGTTTTGTTGCTGGGTTGTTGTGGGTCTTTTTTTTCTCCTCATTCTCTCCATATTTCCTGCTTTTCATATTTTTATAAATAAAATAGCATTTTTTTTCTTTCATGCTGAATCCAATGTCTTACAATTATCATAAGCCCTCTTCTACTATTTAAGGCTGCGTTTGAACATTCTGTACCAGTCCTTCCTATTAGCTGATTCACAGACAGTGAATTAAGACAGCTTTCAGAAAAACTAAAAAAAAAAAAGAACCAAACAAACAAAAAAAAATCAAGTTATTAGATAAATTAAGGATAATCCAAAGGATACAAAACCAGCACTTTACTAAGTAAAGAGCGTGTTCATAGAATCATAGAATAGTTAGGGTTGGAAAGGACCAACTAGTATCATCTAGTTCTAGCCCCCCTGGCAGGGACAGGGATCTCTCCCACTAAACCGTGTCACCCAACGCTATTTCCAACCTGGCCTTGAACACTGCCAGCGATGGAGTATTCACAGCTACCCTGGGAAACCCATTCCAGTGCCTCACCACCCTTACAGGAAAATATTTCTTCCTCAGATCCAATCTAAATTTCCCCTGTTTAAGTTTGAACCCATTACCCCTTGTCCCATCACTACAGTCCCTAATGTAAAGTCCCTCCCCAGCATCCCTATAGGCCCCCTTCAGATATTGGAAGGCTGCTATGAGGCTTCCACACAGCCTTCTCTTCTCCAGGCTGAACAACCCCAACTCTCTCAACCTGTCTTCATATGGGAGCTGCTCCAGTCCCCTGATCACCCTTGTGGCCCTCCTCTGGACTTTTTCCAACAGCTCCATGTCATTTTTATATTGAGGACATCATAACTGCACACAATACTCCAAGTGAGGGCACACAAGAGCAGAGTAGAGGGGCAGGATCACCTTCCTTGACCTGCTGTGTTCTAGTAGGAAAGAAGACAGCTGGAAGATAACTTAATTTCTGATAAGCATCCATTTACTGGAAAAAAAGTTGATGTTTTAACGGTTTTAGCTAATTCTGGCAGGGAGTTTAACTATGAATCCATAATGCATTAGGAATGCAAATATGGGAAAATAAATTTAATGTGTGAAGGTTTAGGAAAAAGGGGTCAAAATGATAAGGTTCTTAAATATATTTGAAACTAATTAATAGCCAGTTAGAAAATTAGTCCTTGATTAAATCTTTCCAGATGAGGGATAGGTAGACTACTTTGAAAACTGTGCATTAGCCGCTGTAGTGCTCCAAAGAGTAAAAAGTATTAAGACAGCAAGATACACTGGGATTACAAAACAGCACATATGGTGGTACAATTCAGTTAAATCAGTGAAATAAAAACCGGCCCAAGCCTAAATACCAACACAATGGTTTATCATAGTGGTTTTTCCATTAGCATGGACATCAATAATGTTATGGTCTGTGATAAACTAGCAGTCACCTACAGATGATTTCATTTGTGGTAGACAACTTGGATATTGTCATACAATGCAACTTTTCAGACATGAGTCACATGATTCTACTGACCTGAAGGGCTATGAAATGGTTTCTGGACTGTTTTATCTGTTAGTGTAGGTATAGTATTTCTAATACGTAATGTAACATAAGACAATGACCAATTTCTGATCTAGAAATAGGACAAGAACTATAAAGATGAAAGTAAAAACTGTGGAAAAGAAATTCCTATGGGAGTAGTGAATATCACAGCATCAGAAGATAAATAAATCTGAATTAAATTAGGGATTTTATTTAATTCATAATTTTTCCATTGGACACGTGCACAGGCTAGTATTTCTCGTGAGTTATTGTGGTAGCATAGAAATCAAAAGAGTGAGTGAAAGAGTAAATGGGTAAAATACACTTCTTAGAATTCGTTTTCCCCACTATAGGCTACAAAACATATATATTTAAAGCATACATCAAAATGCATAATGAAACAATTTGTAGTAACATCTCAGCAAAAGTTACTACACCTGAAGATCAAGTTGGAAGTACTGGAATGTGTCCCTGCCTATGGAGATTGGAGCTACGTGATCTTTAAGATCCCTTCCAATTCAAACTACTATATGATACTATGATCCAACACAAGTAAGGAAAAGATTGAAGAATACTCCGATCTCATGAGACCTTAGGCCCCTTGTAGAAAAGGATCTGGTTCAAGACAATCAAAACAACCTAAAGTTTCACAGGTCCATGGGACCTGATGAAATCCATCTGCAGGTACTGAAAGAGTTCGTGAATGAAGTTACTAAACCACTGTCCAACATCCTTGAAAAATTATGGCAGTCAAGTGAAGTTCACGACGACTGGAAAAAAGGGAATATATGCCCCATTTTCAAGAAGAAGGAAACGGATGACATAGGGGGTCACACACCACTCTCAATTCTGTGCCTGGCAAAATCTTGGAGCAGATTCACCTGGAAGGCATGCTAAGGCACATGAAAAACAACAAGGTGGTTAGTGACAACCAGCATGGCTTCAATAAGGGGAAATCCTACCAATTTGGTAGTTTTCTGTGATGGCACTACAGAACTGATGGACAGGGGTAGAGTAGTTGAAATCATCTACCTGGGCTTGTGAAAAGCGTTAGACGCTGTCCCACATGATATCCTTGTCTCTAAATTGGAGAGACATCAATTTTATAGATGGACCACTCGGTGGATAAAGAATTGTCTGGATGGCCACACGCAAAGAGTTGTGTTCAACGGCTCAATGTCCATCTGGAGACCAGTAATGACTGGTGTCCCTCAGGAACTGGTGTTTGGACCAGTCTTATTCAACATCTTTGTCGGTGACATGGACAGTGGGACTGAGTGCGCCCTCAGCAAGTTTGCCAATGACACCAAGCTGTGTTTTTCGGTTGACACTCTGGAGGGAAGGAATGCCATCCAGAGTAACCTTGACACACTTGAGAGGTGGGCTGATGCCAACCTCATGAAGTTTAACCATGCCAAGTGCAAGGTCCACCTGGGTCAGAGCAATCCCAGGCACAGCTGCAGGTCGGGCAGAGAATAGATTCAGAGCAGACCTGTGGAATAGGATTTAGGGGTGTTGGCTGATGAGAAAATGAACATGAACTGGCTTCAGTGTGCACTTGTATCCCAGAAAGCCAATCGTATCCTGGTCTGCATCAAAAGGAGTGTGGCCAGCAGGTTGAGGGAGGTGATCCTGCCCTCTACTCTGTTCTTGTGTGCCCTCACTTGGAGTATTGTGTGCAGTTCTGATGTCCTCAACATAAAAAGGACATGAAACTGTTGGAACAATTCCAGAGGAGGGACATGAGGATGATTAGAGGACTGGAGCACCTCCCATATGAAGATAGGTTGAGAAAGTTGGGACTGTTCAGCCTGGAGAAGGCTGTGTGGAAACCTCATAGCAGCCTTCCAATATCTGAAGGGGAATTATAAGGATGCTGTGGATGGACTTTTCATTAGGGACTGTAGTGGTAGGACATACAGGAATGGGTTCAAACTTAAACAGGAGAAGTTTAGACAGGATATGAGGAGGACGTTTTTTTTTCTGTAAGGGTGGTGAGGTACTGGAATGGGTTGCTCAGGTAAGTTGGGAATGCCCCTTCCTTAGTGGTGTTCAAGGACAGGTTGGACAGTCTTGAGTGACACAGTTTAGTAGGAGGGATCCCTGTCCCTGCCAGGGGGGTTGGAGCTAGATGATCTTAAGTTCCTTTCCAACCCTAACTATTCTATGATTCTATGATTCTATGACTTAATCTGACCAAAGGTATAGATTAGACATTTCAAAAATATTCCTTACTGTGAGGCTAGTGAGATGCTGGCTCAGGCTGCCCAAAGTTGTGAATGCCCCACCCCTGGAAGTGTTCAAGGCCAGGCTGGATCGTGACTTGAGCAACCTGGTATAGTGGAAGGTGACCCTATCTGTGGTAGAGAGTTTGGAACTAGATCATCTTTACAGTCCCTTTAAACCCAAACCGTTCAATGATTCCATGACTTTCTAAGGCCTTGGGAGTCTCTATAAAGTGCAGAAGAAGCTGAGATTTTATCTCCGAGGAGACAACTGCTTCTAATACATAGACTAGAAAACCAATGTGTCTCCAAGGATCTTAGTTGTAATGGGCTAAATAAAAAAGTGATCACTATCACTAACCACTATAGGAAAACAAGCTAATAAAAAGTACTAACTGAAGTGTTGATATAAACTTTTTTTTTTTTTTATTTGTCGTGGTTTGTGCCTCAAACAGTTCTGCACACCCCCCCCCCCCTCTTTCTTCCCCAGTCCTGGGGAAATGGGAAGGAGAATCCAAAGAATGCAACTCCCACAGGTTGAGA
>JASSUY010022146.1:8385-23527 GCA_032466535.1 Forpus xanthops
CCTGACCCAAACTGACCAAAGAGGTATTCCATACCACAGCACATCATGCCCAGGATGTAAAATGGAGAGCAGAGACCTGAAGGGGTGGTGGTGCACTGCGTGTTCAGACTTGGTATCAGGTGATGGGGGTGTGCTGCTTGGTGGGGCTGGGGGAGCAATTGTATTCTTTTCCCTTGTATTTCTCTTGTCATTATTATTACTGGTGGTAGCAGTAGTAGTTTGTGTTATACCTTAGTAAACTGTTCTTATCTCAACCTGTGGGAGTCGCATTTTTTGATTCTCCTCCCCATCCCCCTGGGACTGGGGAAGAAAGAGGGGGGTGTGAGTGAGAGAGAAAACTGTGTGAGGCTTAAACCATGACAAAAAGCTTTGCAGAAAATTGCAGTACGAAGAAAGGTTTTAGCCTTTGTTAAAATGGAGAAAAATCTCTGAACTGTAACAGACCTCTTTGATGGGATGGGAGTTTTCACAAAGGCTAATTGGGAAAGGAGTGTAATTTCCTACGTTTTCTCTTTGTCAACTCAAAAACAAATCCAACATTTGAAAGAACCATTCAGAGAAGGCGATCATTCCATATTCCCTGTAGAGTACTTGCTAGCTTCAGGTCTCTGACTGGCAGTTTTTGGGGCATTGAAGCACAATAACAGAGAATTTGGCAACTTTGTGCCCTCCTTTTTTAACTCCCAAATGAACCAGAGAGGTGTGTGCTGAGGGAGGGAACAGTTATATTCTGCTCTCCTCCTCACGTGCAGTTAGGAATTTGCCAGTATGTGCACATGTTGTCAGAAGCAACAAAGTTCTGCGGTTCAGGTGTCGCCAGGATCAGGTTTGTTACTGTAAAAGTAATATAAGTAGGTGATCTTCACTTACTGCTAAAGATGGCTTTTGGGAAAAATACCCTCTCTGCTGGAGTTACATAGTTTATCTCAGGTGAGTGGGTTTGTGGTGGTGTATAGGTTATTTGCATAGGTCAGTGTGATCGGTGAAGTAATCATAGGGAAGGACCTGGGTATGGTTTTCAGTGTGTAGATTAATATCTTTATATATTTGGTCTTTCCTTTTAGGGAAACTGATACCAAACTTAATATTTTTTTAATAATTCAAAACCCCCTTAAATGGAATGAGCTGCAAATCCTACCCAGACCATCCAATAGAAATATAAGTCTATTGAAAAGGCCTTAATATTTTAGGATTAAGGAGTAACCAGTGTTGAAAACTCTTCAGTAGCTTTATCTTTAGCAAAACAACCCTGGAGCATGCTTCAGCAGGATGAGTCACTCATACTGTTTTCAAGTTTAGTGAAAGTATATTGAAATTCAGTGACATGCATATTTTTAAAGGATTTAAAAAAGGGTGTGTGCCTCCTGGAAGACAATAACTAATTTTTTGATCTCTCCTAGCCAAGAGTGCTGTATTTTGAGAAAAATAATGTACAGAAGCCTGGAGGTTACTTCCAACATGAACTGTGTTATAAATGTACTGGCACAAGCAAGTAGATAGCCAGTGTCCCCATTAGCTAAAGAGGGAGTACAAAAGTAATGCTGAATTTGGATGGAAACCAGGCAGATGTTGAGACTAAGAAAAAATGCATGCTGCGAACTGCCTCTTGGCTTGCAGACTTCTTGGGGGAGGTTCGGAAGGGTGATGTTTTATCTGTGTCTCATCTTGTCCAAAGAGGGTGTCTGATGCCTTAACCCTAGAAGGGAGGATGTGCCTCAGGAGGGAAACTGGAATCAACTCACGCTTCCAGCTCAACAGTTTGCATTAGGTGGATAGCAGCAGCTATATTGACTTTACAGGCAGGTTAGCCATCCAGCTGGCTTGCCCTAGCATGTACATGTCATTCTGTGTTCTGCTTTCACTCAGGCTTTTCACATGTCTGCCTGGCAGAGAGGAGGCCACCAAACCGCTCTGCTTCTGACAGGTTGGAAGGCTCCTGCCGAGCGTGGAGGAGCAGTTCTGTCTGGCGGCAGTGGTCTGAAAATACATGCTTGCACCACCAGCAATGTGTGTTCCTCCTGCAGCTCAGACTGGTTGCAGCTGCAGGGTAATAAACATTTGGATGTAAACACCCAAGTGAAAAGTTGCAGTGCATGTGGTTTGTGAGAGGCAGTGGATGGCTCTGCTGTGCCACATTCCCCTCTCGCTTCGGTTTCTGGTGTAGGAAGCACCTGACTCTATTTTTGTTTTCTTCTGCTTCTGTACTGTTTTATCAGCTAGAGATGAGTGTCTTGCATTGGTTTCTGTCAGATGGGTGAATACTTCCACTGCTCCAGCTTTTACTGAAATAAGTGCTCAGTTCCCTCCAGGGTCTTTTTTTGGCATTTTGAAGTTTGTGGAGTAAAGAAGGTAATTCTGTTTGTATTATGTTGTGCTAAAGCCATTTTACAGTAGTTAAAGCTAAGCCTATGTACTACATGTCTTGAGGATAGGGCAGGGTGTACATGTGGTGTGCTGCGGTGCCTTCACTAACTGGCAGTAAGCCTTAGAATAAATGAGCTTGATCACTTGCAACGACGTGAAAATGCAGCACTGAAAGGATTGTCTTCATGCTGTTGGTTTGTAGGAGTAACTTACTACTGGGTCTTTCATACGGAAAAGTCTATTTTGCCTGTCCCTTTACCATTTAACATAAGCTTTGTCCAGCTATGATACAGAGAAATTCTGCACGCAGAGAGGGAGAAGGATCACCCTTGGCTTCAGATTGGTAAGAAGCAAGCTTGAGCTTGTGTTCTCTTTCTCTGTTTGAACTTTCAATGTTTTGAACCTATTGAAGAGAAAGAGTTGAAGCTTTTTGCACAGTCCAGTGCACCAGTGGTACAGGAAGCAACTCTCCCATGTGCTGGTTTGTTTAACTTACCAGCTTGCCGTTGTGGGTGAGTTCATATGCAGTTTTGGAGTACTGTTTTCAACCTTGATTAAATTGTGCTTCATTTTTTATTCCCATACTGTGTTGTACTATAATGAAAGTTTTAAGAATAGACTACTGGTTAAAAGTTGCCATGGCACTGAATGAGTAAACTTACTGGAATTGTTTCCAGTTTTGCCACTTGTGTGTTGCTCAGAGGCTGTGTCATGGCATAGCTGTCCCTCCTCTCCCACTCTTCAACCTGAGAGTGAATGTGAATGCTACGTGTAGCAGAGCTGAAAGAATGGGAAACAGCAGCTTAAGAGAATTACAGCCTAGTTAGCTAGGCCTGAGATGTCCTAATAACAGTCACATTTTGCTTTCTCATCTGTATTTGGTTAGAATTCAGTATGGTTTGAGGAAGGAGTCCCTGATTTTTTTCTTTTAAAGGAAAAATCAATACTGAAATTGACATTCCATGCTTCTCTTCCCCCCCACCCACCTCCTTCCCTTGTACAGCCAGACCCACCATCTGTCACTGAATACCCTAAAAATATAGTGTATCTGGCCTACAGTTCATCTGTTCAGCAGCTTCAGTCTTTGAAAGAAGCAATGCTTTAAAAATAACTTGAGATGAAAGTTGCATCTCCAAGACGTCTGAGAGTGGGGTAGTGGACTAAAGGCAGTGGTTTGTTGCACAGCAGCAGTCTCAGAATGTGTGTGTCTAATATTAGCTCACGGCAAATACTAGCACAGCTCCATGCTTGTTGATGAACCCACATTGCCTTCGGTAGACTTCTTAAAATGCTGTGTCTGTGTTCTGCTGTGTTGGGAAGCAGCTTTACTTTCCCCAAAACTGCAGATCTCTTATGACAAATATTTCATGGTTGTTTGAAACCTGTTTGAATACTCATTTTTTTTCTTTTCCTTTTTTTAAATCTGTATGCAATGTCAGGAGCTATGCAATGAGTTGCTTGTTCCAGTTTGGAAGTCCTTAGGAGAGCTTTTTCAAATACTCTTTCCTTACAGAGTATGTGGTACGTGATATTTTTACTATTAAAATGCTCTTAAAAGTCTCAGGTGTGTAGGAGTACTGTTCTGAAACTTGGAATGCCTCCCAGGGATAGAGTTAATACTTCAAGAGAAATGTCTTTCCTAGAGCTGCTTTATACTCCGATTCTTTTGATGAAGTTAAGTGCAGAAGTAGGGAAAACCATTTTGACTTCTCTGGAATTGAGGCGTTTGAACAACTTCTGCTTAGTTACTAGCCTGAGTATATGTAACTAGAAATGAAATAATTAAAGATTGCTACATATGCTTTAGTGTGCCAGTGAAGTGTTTAATCAAAAGTACCAGAAATGAGAGTGAGCTGTGCAAACATTTGAATTAGAGTGCTGTCCTTCAAACTCAAGGGCACCTTACTGTGTGTTGTGTTCCTGTGTGTGCTGCCCAGCCCTAGCAGGTAGCTTGCTTCTGTGAAGTGACAGTCTACTAATGTTGTTCAGGCTGTGCCACCTGTTTCTGGCACAGATTAAGAAACCCATGATGTGTTGAAGTTGTGAAACTTGGTGTACTGCACTGGAACTAAACTGACACCAGAGGGAGCATTCATGGTGGTAAAGGGGCTGGTATAATCCAGACGGGGACAAAGCAACTCAGTTCCAGTCACACAGCAGTGAATCTGAATCGTTAGGAACTCTGCAGGGCAGGGTTCCTTGGTGTGTAGGTTTAGCACTGTCATTGAAGGGAACAGAGGAGACTTTGGGTGTGAGTATGCTTGATGCACCTCAATGCTGGGGTAAGGCCAGCTGATTCTGTGAGCTGGCAAAAGAAGACAACAGACCTGGCTATGGGGAGATTATGTTAGAGAAACTGACTGTACAGACCTGGGTCCTCTCAAAGGACTATATACTTTCTGACCAACTGTTCAGCCACAAGAAAAATGTATTTTGCACACAGACACATACTCTTTAAAGGAAATGAGCTGAAAACCCTTAGCTTTATCACATAGCAAAAAAGAGCCAGAGCATAGATTTGAAGTTCAATAATTTAGGCATCAATCTTCCTTATGTAGGCATCATGTTGGTAAAGATGGCTTTAAAAGAGGATGGGCCAGTGAAACTGAGCTGGGACTTACATATCTTATGTTCTCTTCCATTCTCTTCTCATATTCTCTTTCATCCTTTGCCTCCAAAATGTGCTGCTTGTCACTGTCTTTTATTTTTGTCCTAGAACATCTTGGGCATTGCTTGTATTTGCGTATAACTGAGCTCTGTGATGTGTGGTGATATGGGCCACCAAATCCATAGCACTTACTTAAACAGCAGAAATGGGAGGGAGTGTAAAGCTTGATTTGAACAAGGTGTAGTAGAGAAAGTAAGGGCAGTAAAGGTGGCAGAATGTTGGAAATCTCTGTATGCCTTCTTTCCAATTTGACAGCATACATAGGTAACCAGAAGAACTATACCAACAGCTCGTGGCTCACAGTGTTCATTATTGTCTAGATGATGTAGTTAATTTAAAGATGATGGGGCTTAAACTGGGTTAATCTATACAGTTACTGGATAAGTGCTTGACGTAGTATTTTTTTAGTAGTGATCCTGGATATGACTTCTCTTTACTGCCTGACAATTCCTGGCCAAATGCTTCTATTGCCTGGTGCTAAGATTTCTGACATTTGAAAATTGGGCTTAGCTTCCAATAAGAAACAGTTTTGTTAAATGTGTTTTGACCTCTGCTGTATTGAAGATTAATTACTGCGTCAATGCTGCCATCTACGGATCTTTAGCTAGCATAGCAACAGATCTTTGGAACAGCAGAAAGTGGGTACAATGCTAATAATGAAATATATATATATAATGAAATATAATAATGAAATATATATATAAATATAATGAAAGTGGATATCATTCTTTTATACACCTGTGCTTCCAGTTGTGCAGGAAAACTGATTATGCTGAGTGAAAACCACTTTGACTCTGCCTTGGAAGGGAGGTACCGTATGGCTTGGCAGCTTTGATCATTCATAAGGTTGTAGAACTGAGGATTCTGTTGTTGCTCAACGAGTTGCATTTCATACAGGTCTCTCCTTGTGTTTCTTTTTGAAAAAGAAGATACAATTCTGAGAATGAGTTGTAAGCAAAGACTTCCTTACTGTGTATAGTCTGAATTTATCCTGAGAAAGTGAAGAATTAGAAGACACCTAGTGGGGGAAAGAGGAAAAGGACTGAAGGCAATATTTACCATTCTTCTGGCTTTATGATATCATACAATGATAAAAACTAAAACTAAAAATTAAGCAACCCGTTGTTTTATAAGTCACTTAACTCCCAGTTTTGTTCCTTTATTTGCCTCATATGTCTCTATTAAAATAAGACACAGCGTCAACAATTTTCTCTCCAGCACTTAATTTTTCTGAAGAAGTGGGTGTTTGTGTTCTAAAATTTTTATGATTTAATTATTTAATGAAAATAAGCAGTGCCTTCTTTCCTATGTGGCAATAGGGAGGCTCCTTTTTAGCCTAATAGTTGACCCTTGAGAGTTAATTTTCAGTCTATATGGAGATGATCAACTTTAAGAAAATTAGGGTTTTTTTTCTGCCTTTATTGGCAGCTTCTGTTTTTTGCCCCTCTTCTCTTCCTCTTTCGGGAAGTAGGAAAACCTTGTTTGTTCCTCATGTTCAGCCATAGTAAAAGAAGACAGGGATGTGGAAGTCCCTTTGGAATTTAAAAGGAAATCCTGCATCTAATTGTAGATGTCTGTACCAAACAATTCCGTACAAATGAGTTTTGGCTATTGTTTCCAAATTGGGTTGCTGTCAGTGGTGCCCGTGTTACTTGATCTGAAGAAAAACAATCTCTTAACTATCATTACATCCTAGAAGCATCAGTTGTCTCCTATCTGTAGAAGTTCTCCTAAGAGCACGGATTCTACAGCATTTTTATTATAAGGATCTGATATCCTTTCATATGATGGATAAAATGCCCCCCTCCATCATGCAATGAACTGCCTCCTTTCCAGTGGTGCTCTACTTCTCTTCCTTCACCTTATGTTTGTAGGGTGGTTACTTATTTGATCGGGGTAGAGGAAAAAGGAAGAAAACTAGATGGATAATTTTTTGAAGCAGTTGGAGATGTTTCTAATGTGAGGACATACTGTTTCTGTCACGTCTTTTTGCAAAATACAGTACAATTGCTCTGCTAGGCCAAAGAGAAGGAGGGTAACGGAGTAACTTCACAAAGGAGGTCTTGTAGTGACTGATGCTTTAAATGAACTCCTCTTGATTTACAAAAGTAATGGACAGCAGTTGATTCAGTAAGTTCAGTGGTTTTCTGCGTTGACACTGATTGAGACTTTAAAAAACAAATATGCATGAGACAGAAGACAGTGCATATAGTTAGAAAAAACCTGAACATGTTTTGTTCAGTAAAGAGTTAAGAAACTAGAACACCTCTTTTGCAGAGCTAAAGGACTTTTCAGAATAACAAGCCTCTTTGGTTGACCTTCTTGTAAAATTTCCTCTTTGCGTTTATTTTATGCTTACCGAATACTCTCATTTTGTTTAGTCATCACTTTGCTTCAGACACCTTGGCCTGTAGTTGTGAAAAAGGGTTATATGGTGGTCTTAATGGGGAAGTATTTTTGCAAAGAAATCACTTCTCTGCTACAGCTTTTCTGTTTTGTTTCTGTTTTGTCATGAACAAGCTAAACAATTTCCTCTGAGCGATTTGGGCCTCAGAATACTTACAGAGCTCACTTTGGAAAAAGAAGAGTTACAGCCATGAATCACAAGGAGAATGGTGTCTTGAAAAAAAAATTGTGGGAAGCATTTTAATTTTTGAAGTATTGTGAAGTAAACTAAACTGTATGAATAAGATGAACATTAAACCCTCTTTTTACTAGTCTTTAGCCTTTATAGACATGCTGTGGTGTCCATTACAATGTACTAATTGCAGTGAGGTAGGTTATGAGGAGAGATTTTTTTATTATTATCTACTGAGAATTCCAAAGTACTTTAAAAATGGCTTTAATGAAAAAAATAATGAATTATATTTCCTGTTGAAGAAGACCAAGGGGTAGCCAGTTACTGGGCTTCTACAGAATTGCACTCAAAAACTTGAACAGCAGATAAGAGTCATGTTTTTGTAGTTAGTTCCAGTTTACTGTTTCAACCATAAAAATAGGTCATAATAAATAACTCAAAAATAGCTTAGGTACTTTGCATCCTAGGTCATCATAAATTGCCATCCTTTGGCTCTGTTCTATCCGCACTTTATGTGAAATACAGATCCCGATAAATCATCATTTAGCACTTTAATCAGCGGGGAGCTGGGAGTGAAGCAACTCATCACATAATGAAGAGTGCCCTTGAGCTGCTTTAGCATGGGC
This sequence comes from Forpus xanthops, assembly GCA_032466535.1. NCBI lineage: Eukaryota > Metazoa > Chordata > Aves > Psittaciformes > Psittacidae > Forpus > Forpus xanthops. The sequence continues at coordinate 16,622 of JASSUY010022146.1, forward strand.
TGGGTGATATGCTCCATATGTGGGAGCATGGGGGTGGAGAGAAGCAGGGTTTCTGTGAGGGAATGTGGAAACTCATAGCGCAGTGGAGGATCAGATGTCAGAAGTTGGTCAGAAAAGCTGAAGCTGCTATTTGCCTGTGATGCCCACCTCTCCCCAGCACAGTTATCACATAGCCAAATTTGCCCACGCAAATCATTCTGTGTGGCTGGTGCTATTCTGTGCCTCTCTCTGCCCTTCCTTTACACAGAAACATGAAATAGGTGAAGTTCCTTGAGCTGTAAGGTCATGTAGAACATGCTTTCTTTGAGAAGAAAGTATTTCTCAGATGAAGTAGGAATGGCTATGAAACTAATAGTGTTCAAAATGAATTGAAATCATAACTCTGTGAATTTAGGCTCACAATGTATCAGGGTCCAGGATCACTACTGATCAAGTGTATCAACTGTATCAAGACAAGAAGTTGGAGAATGAAAATATATTTATTAGATACAAAGTAAAAGCCAATCTCCATTACAAATTGGACCATTTTCAGTATAAGGTTCTACTTCTGAGGTTATGTGTGTCTCAAGGGCCTCTTGAAATAAGCACCCATCTTAAATGAAGATGCCCGTTTGCTTGGCTGTGTAGAGTGTCTCACAAGTGGCAGCTTACGAGATAAAGTGTCAAGATCCTTAACAGCTGATAGGCAGCTTCTACTCTTTAAATTTTTGAAGAGTGTAAAAGGATCAACTGACCCTCATAGAAACATGAGTTTGATTGTTTGCAGGCTATACCTGTCCATGCTTAGAAGGCGTTTCATTCAGGCTGGGATATATACCCCCACATCCCTCTGGACTTGTGGAGTAGCTTCATTGAGACACTTGGCAGTATGCCCATGCATGGTGTTTTGCTCACTGCTCACCTTGCACATAGACATAGTTTGAGAGTACAGTGGTGGTAGGACATGTGCCCACAGGATTATAGCCTTTTATCTTCAAGTGTTACCAGGTACGTAGTCGCAGATTTCTATTACCTGAGCCAGGAACCTTCTCTGATACCTTTGGAGGGACAGAGACTTTGAGTTTCCCTGTCTGTGTACCAGCCATGCTGTAGCTTTGGACTATGTGGGCTAGGTGATTCTTTTTTCCATCAAGGTTCAGCTTATCCAAACAGTGACAACTGGCAGTACCGTGGTGTATTATGCAGACACAAAGAGTGACACATCACCCTCTTGCTTTGGTTAGGGATGTTAGTCATTTAGAACTTTACATGTTGGCAAATTACTAAATGGGATTTTGAGTGCTTATGTCAGGTGTGTCATGAGCAGGAAACCTGAGATGATTTCCGAGAGCTATTTTTGAAAATGTTTTGCTCTGTTCTGGAGCCAGTCAGACATGAGGCCGCCCCTTCCAGTTTTCTGTAGATATGGAGAGTTTGGTCAGGATGCAGATGTGTTAGTTGTGATGGCACCACTCCGTCTGAGAGGCAGCTTTCATTCAAGACTTTCTCACCTAACAATGCAGTCATCCCACATCTGCTTCTTTGTTTTTTGTCATTGTGTTCCAAACTGGGTATAGCTTTTAGGACTGGTAAAGTATATCCAGTAAAACCTGGTAAGAAACCCAGTTGAAAAGAAAAATCAGTCTAGAAGAAACATTTATTCTCTTGCAATTCTTAAGTGAATTGATTTTCTCTGTGGTGTGAGACAAAATACCTGTGTTTTAAAACTTTGTTCATTTTGTTAATGTGTTTGCTTATGTATATACATTTAAGAAAGTAAGTGGTGGTGGTGGGATACTCAGCAATAAATTGTGGGTTTTTTTGTGGAGAGTTTTTCTGGCTCTTGTTACTATGAGTTTTATCAATGGCTTGATGAGACAGCTAGTTTTGTTTGTTTGTTTTGCCTTCAGTTAATGATCATTTTCCACAATGGGATGTTAATTTGATGTCATTTTTCCTCACAGTATTGCTCCTTAAGCCAGTGGCCACCAGCTCTTTTCAGCTTTTGATGAAGATAGTATTTTGATAACTGTGTGCTCTGCCGGAAGTGTGAAAGATTCAGGTCCATGTGGGTGAAACATCTTGTTACAACATCTTGTGCTTTCCCTCTTCCCTTTTAGGATTCTCCTCAGAATTCATCTCAGATTCCTACATCACTTGTCAGAAAATCAGTCTGCTGTTGTTTTGTCTAATCTCTCATATTTCTAGAACTGGAGCATCTCTGTACCTCATGTATATCAAACAATACTTTCATTTTTTTTTTCCTATTTATAAAGGTCATTCAGGAATGTTTCTTGTTTCTTCAGTGCAGTAGCTGTCTCTGTACAGACTGGTAGGGTAAACAGCAGACTGTGAGACAAGGGACCTGGGTGTAAAGGCATAAGCCCTATTGTCCACAGTGGGATCATTAAGGAATGTTTCCACTGCAGAAATAAAACCTAGAGTTTTATTTACATCTTAGTGAAAGTGATACTTTGGCTACAGGCCTGAGACAGCGTTTGCAGTAGCTGTTGTGCAGTCCCATCTCTTACCCTGAGCACTGTGTTCGTTCTTCTAAGTAACTTCTTTGGGCTACAGTTGAGAGAGGTGTTTGTATTAATCCCACTGAATGTTCATACAAATATTCTTTCAAAGGAAAAGAAGGACTGTATGCTTGGAAGTGCTATCTATATGCATACCTCCGTCATCTTGTTCTTAACCCCTTATTTGTCTTGTGAGATGAGCAGATGGGAGAGACAGGGTGTGCTTCACTCCTTCCGTACTATGTTCAACCAACAAAGGGAGTAGACCATCCACTTTACTGCTATTCTTAAACTAAAAGTCTTTGCCCTTAAGTGCTTACATGATGCACTTCGAGACTTATAATTTATCCGATCTCCAATCTTAGGTCAAATATGGGCATCAGTAGACTCAAAAGTATTTTCTGCTTAATATAGTAGTGATTGTGGGAAACAAAAAAAAAAGAGTAAGGGGATGGGATCGGAAAATGAGGCTATTCTGGGTTCAGCAGTAGCAGTCATTTTTTCTCCTTGGTAGCTGGTACAGTGCTCTGTTTTTGACTTTCAGCCTGGGAACAGTGCTGATAACACCGATGTTTTAGTTGCTGCTCAGTAATGTTTAGTCTGACCAAGAACTTTCTGAGTCTCATGTTCTGCAGGGAGGAGGGGAAGCTGGGAGGAAGCAGAGACAGGACACCTGACCCAGACAGACCAAAGAGGTATTCCATACCACAGCACATCATGGCCATTATACAAACTGGGGGCAGTTACCTGGAAAGGTTAGATCACTGCTTTGGTTGGGCTGGGTATCGATCAGTGGGTGATGAGTGGTTGTATTCCCTTGTTATTTCCCTTATAATTTTTATTATTGGTGGTAGCAGCAGTGATTTGTGTTATACCTTAGTTACTGGGCTGTTCTTATCTCGACCCATGGGAGTTACATGCTTTCAGTTTTCCTTCCCATCCCTCTGGGAGCTGGGGGGAAGGAAGGGTAGGGGAGCTAGGAGGCGGCTGCCTGGCTGAGTTGCCGACTGGGCTTAAAGACAGAGACCTACTATACTGAGATTCTTGGAATTAATCATAGAATGGTTTGTGTTGGAAAGGCCCTTAAAGCTCATCTAGTTCCAGTCCTCTGCCATGGTCAGGGATTCCTTCCACTAGTCCAGGTTTCTCAAAGACGCATCCAACCTGGCCTTGAACACAGCCAGGGATGGGACAGGCATGACTTCTCTAAGCAACGTGTTCTTGTGCCTCATTATTATCGCAGGAAAAAACTTCTTAATGTCCAACCTAAATCTTAATCTTGAGGGAACTGTAAAGATCTTAATATGTGGGGCAGGAGAGATGGAATAATGGTAGAGGAAAAAATACTCTTAATAAATACAGAATGACACTTGGTCAGTTTGAGGAGCTTGAGGCACCCGTACTCTGAACTGAGGGCTCTGACTTGCATTCTGCTGATGGAAAGAGCTGTGCTAGTTCAAAACATAGACATGGCTTCCCCAGCTGTCTTCTCCACTCCTCTACCACAGCCTTACAAAAAGGGCAACAAGAATAAACACGTGTGGCTTTGTTTCACCTGCTGAAGGTGCAACTTTATAAGCAGACCTGAGCCAATTCAAGAACAGACTGCTGTTTGCAGAGCAAGTGCTTGGCCCCAACCTGTACTTTCCTGTCTACCACTTGCAGCACGAGTCATCTAACTTCCTACAGGCAGTGATTATAGGGAGATAAAATAATATTTAAAACACATATATATATTTGCAGGGACCATTTCCCACTGGCTTAAGTTTCTAAACCTGCTCACTTCTGAGTGGACGGATGCCAACACTGGAATGAGGAAGGCAATGGGAACATACAGCTGGAAGGGAGTTTCTTCTTTCATTGCTCTGTACCACAGGTTTCACCATTGATTGCTTCAGCCTAGGTTTGAGTGCTCGAGGTTAAGACCTGCATTCTGTAGAGCTGGTGACCTTTGCTAGAGGAAGGGGTCAGATGGGGCAGGAGACCATAAGCTGTGATCTGGGGTTGTCCACATTTTATCACAGTGAACCCTGATTTTAATAACTGTAAGAACAGTCAAAAGCTCTGCCCTGTATACAAAGCTGTGCCATCAGAGACATCAAACTATAACAAATGGATAATTGGCTGTTTTTTAACTGGTATCACAATTTGCTGAGGATTTTGAGGGTGTTTTTGAAATAGGACAATGCTCTATTTTCACAATAATTTGGATACTTCCCTCTGCATTGCAGTGGGGATGTGAAGTCTATCTCTGGTCACACCTCTCAGGCATACACATATGCACAAAAAATACACAGTAGGTAACATTATTTAAGAGGCCGAAAGCAGTAGGAAGTAATCTGGCAAAAATTGTTACCAGTGGTTAAATCTCTCTGGAAGCAATATGATATTACCTTTGAAGGGGCTTCCCTGAGATGAGCTGCCCCTTTCAAATTCAGAGTGCTGAGTGGCATTTGTAATTGCGGTCTGTTACCACTTTCACACTCAATGTTTTTAATTGCTTTTATGAAGTGGAAAGTACAAAGCATGTCATTATTAGACATTTGTGAATTTAATCTAATTATTCAAATTGGAAATGTGTTTTAATTTATGGGGACAGCAGCTGGCCTGCCCTGCAGCAGGATTAATCTCTGCTGCCAGTAATTCTGTACGCAGCTTGTGGAGGAAAACACCACATGTATCTTTGCCAACTTGGCTGAGTATTGTTAGCTGTCTTAACTCATTTTAAAGATAAATGAGCTGTAATTGGATTTCTGTACTGGATAATTTTAAACAAGGGCTATTAGAAGAAGCAGTAATTGTTATGAAGAAACTCCACAATAGGCATATTATTATGAGACATTGCCTCTCTCCAAGTGATTTAGTATTTGTCTATTAGAATCAGGGTAGTGGAGAGAAAAGTGGTTTGATGGGGCATTTCCCATTATCCTTATGTGTGAAGAAACGGAAATGATAACGAAGATTGGGTTAAGTTGGTGGGGGGGGCAGGTGATGGTACTGTGAGTTACTTTGAAACAGTGTTGTGAACTTTCACAAATAAAATTGAAACATAAGGAAAGATGAATTGATGACTATCTCCTATATTTCTACAAAACTTCTAAAAAACAGATTTTTTTTTGTTTGTGGTAATATACTTTTAAAAATAAAGTCCCATCCTTGATGAAGTTCACCTGCTCTGAGAAGAGTTATATTCCTCCAGGGTCTTACTGGCAGTACAGATTCATCAGTCGCTGACTAAATTAAGACTCTTGAACAATACACTTTCTTATCTCTTTAAGAAAGCTTCAGTCCAAGAACTGTTGCATATAATAATTCACATGAATAAGGCAATGCACTATGCATATCCTTAAGATTGAATGTGCATTTATTACCCAGAGTGATTATGTATTGGTTATGCATACATTGATTATGCTACTCATTAGATAATGCGTACATTGATTAATTATACTATTAATTAGATACACCCTGCTTAAATGTCATTCTGTATCTATACTACAGAGGCACACATTAATTAGTGGTTTGTGAATCACTATTCACAGAGTAGTCATCCACCACTGGCTACTATGGTACGTAAACATCATTATTGAAAAGGTACTTATGCAACTGCAAACATTTTGGTTCAAAGTACTCCTGATTTCTTATTGATAAAAGTATCGTTGGTCTAAGCAAAGGTCACGTAACTAAGGTAAAATTTCCTTTATAGTTCTCAGGTGCTCTGCAGTTCTTTGTGTGTCTTCCTGGTGTGCCCTGACATTCTTCCCCTCTCACTTGGCCCCAGCTGTCATCTACCTGTGTGTGAAAGAGCCCAATTGTGAGCAGTTGAATTATATTGTCAGGTTATATGGAGTGTAAATTATGTTTCTTATTTGCTTAAACCTCTCAAGCTGGATAAAATTATGAAAAGAGAGTAGCAAAACCTTCTTCCACCAATGTGTCTGTGGTCAGTGAAGTATACTTGTTGCCTCCTTTTGATGGTGGCTAGAAAGTGGCACCCCGTGAAAGAGCATTAGAATCAGATTTCTGATAAGTAATTCACAATTCAAGCTCCATCATTATGTACTGCTATTCGCAGCTGTTTTGACGAAGATGTAATGAAGGTTGCTCAGTCTTAGAAGAACCAATTAAAGACAAATACTACTTTTTTTCTCTTTTTTCCTTTTTCCTTTTTTTTTCTTTTTTTCCTTTTTTAAAAATATTTTTTCCGTTTTTTTTTTTTTTTGTCCTAGAGCTTTTGCTCGAGCTTGTGAGTTAGGAGTTAAAGAGGAAAGATCCTTCGTTTAGTGAAATAAATACAATAAAATCTGTTACCTCAGTAATATCAGATAACTTCATTGTTTCCATTTCTTTTTCTCTCCACAGAACTGAAATACTTTCTTCCAGGTCACACTTTTTATACTGACATACA
>JASSUY010022148.1:18181-56957 GCA_032466535.1 Forpus xanthops
AGATACTGGAAGGCTGCTATAAGGTCTCCACGCAGCCTTCTCTTCTCCAGGCTGAACAGCCCCAACTCTCTCATCCTAAGATGATACTCATGTATTCATGAAGTAGTATCTATCATCCCATATTCATCTTTTCCACATATAAGAAAAAAAAAAAAAGGTGGAGAGGAACAAAGGTTGTCATTAAACAAGGTCGTTCTCTCATACGAAATCAAGCATGTTCTGCTTACCTATCTCTTTAGATTTTGGAGTATGAGCATGCTCCACTCTCCTCTGCTATCCATCAGTACTGCAATTTGCATTTTGAAACTACATAGCTTTTAGATCACATCCACCAATTAATTAACTACTATAAAATTTTTTTAGAGGACAAAATACTAGTATTCACCGCTCAGCAAACCAAAGTTTTTACTGTCTTTTTCAGGGCTCATTTCTCTTTTGATGAGCAGATTTTCCAACAGGAAAACTGTATTAATTTCATAAAAGATCAACTAATTCATAATATTCAATCAGCTTTTGAGGGGATGATGAAATAGCAATGTATTCCTAGCAATGATACTGAATTAGATCTGAAATTATAGGAGAGTAGATGAAGTATTATATTTGAAGATTAAATTAAATATCAACTTTTAAGGTGGAGTCATTTGTGGCTATAGTTACATACTGGGCATGAGTAGATATATAATTTAAAATGTAACATTGTTGTCAAACTCAAGGCATTAAAATGTCTTTTTCACAGTCTCAAAAAATTCCATTTCCTAGCTCTCTTGATAATATAAAGTATTTATGAAGACACTTTTAAATTTGGATCTGGAAGAATTTGTCCAATATATGACCCAATAGCAACTTCCAAATCATTGCAGTTCGCAGAGATAGAAATAGAAACATTAGACTGTCATCATTCATATTCTGCTTTACTTGATCACTGTAGTAAACTTCAGAGGCATATTGCTTTTATATATCTTCACCATATCAAACCTCATTATTGAGTATTGTTTTTCTCATGGAAAAAATAGAACCACTGTGTAAATATTTTTTAAAATGTAATAGAAAAAAATATTCCAAAGAATGTTTAATATTCTAAAACATGTTACTAAAATGTTAACAGACTGACTTACCTAATTTTTTTACCAAAGAAATCTTTCAAAGAAAGCAATGTAAAAAAAAAAAAAATACAAATTTGTAATACTTTTTTCTTTACAAACTTTTATGAGAACATTTTATAAAGAGCTCATTGTACAAAGTTATATCAGTATATTGTGCCCTTAGTTTCTTTTTAGAGGATGTTTCCTAAAAAATAACATGAAAGGTGAATCAATATTTTGAAAAATGTATGCATTAAAAAAATAATTTAGTAGTTGGTTATTTTTCTGCATTTCACATTTTATACGTAAATAGATATTTCTTAAGGATAAGTTAGATATAATCTTGACAGAATATAAACAGTAAGAGTTCATTTAATTTTAGAGTTCAGTGGCAAGTTCATTAAAAAATGTTAAGGGATATTTTCCATGCTGTCGATCACGTTAACATATTTGATAAGAGGTCTCCTGGGTTCAGCTGTAGCAGTCATTTTTCTCCTTCTCAGTAGCTGGTGCAATGCTGTGTTTTTTACTTTAGCCTGAGAACAACGCTGATAGCACACCGATATTCTTAGTTGTTGCTAAGTAATGTCTACTCTGATCAAGGACGTTTCAATCTCTCATGCTCTGCTAGAGAGGAGTGGCAAAGGAAGCCGGAAGGAAGCAGAGACAGGACACCTGACCCAAACTAACCGAAAGGGTATTACATACCACAGCACATCATGCCCAGTACATGAACTGGTGGAAGTTACCCCAGAAGTCATCACTGCTCAGGACAGGCTGGGTATCAGTCAGAGGGTAGTGAGCATTTATTATTATTGGTGGTAGCAGTAGTGGGTTTGCGTTAGTTATACTTTAGTTATTGGACTGTTCTTATCTCAACCCAAGAGAGTTACATTCTTTCAGTTTTCCTCCCCATCCCTCCTGGAGTGTAGGAGTACTAAAAGGGGGAGTGAATCAGCAGCTGTGTGGTTCTGGGTTGCCAGCTGGGCTGAAACCACGACAAGAGGAAGTTTAAATCTCAACATTTTAAGATCTCAAACTGAAGAAAAATAATTTTTGTAGTAGGGGTTTATATATTTCATGGTTATACTGAGTGGCATTTAACTTTCAAATCTGTCAGGTCTCCTCATGGAAATTTACGTTTGGCAGGTCTCCAAGTGTGGGTTTTGCTAAAATTATACAAACAAAAGATGCATTTTATGAGGTCATTTAAAGTTCTTGGGCAAGAAAAGGTCACTTGGCCTGGAAAACCTTTGCCCTTTAAATTTAGCTCCTATCCCTGGTTTAACATGAAATAGATGAAATTATCAGTAAAGCTTTGAAAAATATTTGACCTGAAATTAAAGTACACAAAAATACCCTTTTGTGAAGTCTGAAAGCTGCCATCAATTTTGTGTTTTAGAATTGTGAAGATGCGTGTGAAAATATTGTAATCATAGTTAAAGACACCCTTTTTTATCTTCGTGTTGTGGTTTAAGCCTTTAAATCAATCTGTCTCCCCACTCACTCCCCCACCTTCTTCCCCCGCCCTTAAGGGGGGGTAGAAATGGGGAGGAGAACCAAAAGAATGTAACTCCCATGGTGTCACAGTTTAAGGCCCTCACACAGTTTTGCTCACTCACTTCCCCCTTTTTCTTCCCCCAAGTCCCAGGGGATGAGAAGGAGAATCGAAAGAATGCAACTGCCACAGGTTTAGATAACTGAGGTATAACACAAACCACTACTGCTACCACCAATAATAATAATGACAAGAAAAATACAAGGAATGAATACATTCGCTCACCACCTATATCCAGCCTGAACAAGCAGTGCATCCCTACCCTTTCGGATCTCTGCCCTCCATTTTTCCATCCTGGGCATGATATGCTGTGGTATGGAATAACTCTTTGTTCAGTTTGAGCCAGGTGTCCTGCCTCTGTTTCCTCCCTGCTTCCTCTCCTTCCTGTCAGAGCATGAGACTCAGAAAGTCCTTGGTCAGACCAAAACATTACCAAGCAGTAACTGAAAACACTGGTGTTATCAGCGCTGTTCCTAGGCCAAAAGTCAAAAACATAGTGCTGCACCAGCTACCGAGAAGGAGAAAAATGACTGCTGCTGCTGAACCCAGGACACTTCTGTGGACCAAATCAGCAACACTTACATCCTATATTTTGCATATATCCTTGAAAATCATATTTCAAATGAGAGAAATTTACAATACCATATCTCATTATATAATGATTGCAGCTCAAGTGGAAAATACGATGCTTTAATTTTGATAAAAATGTTTTCAAGTTCACTTTCCTGACTTCTTTTAACCCAATTCAAATCTTTTCTTATCATTTTTACAAACTCACTTCACAGGCACAGAAATGTACTTCATTGCACAAGAAGGTCATTGACAATCCATATCACTTGGCAAGGCATGATTCATACAATTACACTCCATTTCCCTTCTGGAACAGGGTTGTTGCATACAAACTGAGCTTTAGAAATTAGCCTGTGTTGTTACTTTTTATCCTTGGACTATGCTCAGGCACTGCATCAGAGATTATTAGTTGTCCTCAGTTGAAAGCTTTCCAGCAACAAAATGGGCAACCACACGCAAGTGGTCAGGTTCATGCCCTGATATATACTCATGCAGGTGTATGTTTTTATTCCAAACACTGACTTTTGATGTATTATTTCATAAGCAGTGAAAGCACTGAAGAATATGAAGATAAGCAATATTCTATTAGAATGAAAAAAACCAAGATGGTTGAAGACATAAACAGAAAAAAAAAAGAAAAAGTGAATTGAAACACAAATAAAAATACTCATTATAATATAAAGGTATTTAAAATATCCTGATGACTTCAGATACGAGTAAGCTACTGTTCTAAAAAGCACATTTCAGAAGAAACAAAATTACTGTTTTCAATATAGAATTAGTGAAGCAAAATATAACAGGTTGTGATTTACTGGTCAAACTGGACGATTTAATAATTTCTTATGGCCTTAAGCTTTATGAGTTGGCAAACATGAGTAAATTAAGTACTTGATAAATTCATTGTAAACTGTCTTATTTCAACATACAGATATATTCTGTGGAAGCTACAGTTTTCTCAAGACAGTGCCTTTATTGCCAAGTATTGTAATGCTGCAAAAATTTTTAACTTTTGATATTTTCATGCTTACTTTTGCAATTTCTTTGTTTTCCAGTTTATTCTCTCCTCTGTCCATTACTAGAACAATATGTGGAATGGTGTCTGAAGGTTTTGTATGTTGGTATGCATGTCTATGCACATGAATAAATTCATTGGGTAGTACAAATCATTCAAAACTGAAGTGTCTGAGAAACTATTTATAAAGCTCCGAAAGCATTATTTGCCATTTGGAAAATGCAGAATAGAATGAAGAGAAATGAAACTTATGAAATGTGGAATATCTCAAAATTAGTTTGGTCACATAGCACCAATACTCATTTTCAGATCACTATATTGAAACAAGCAACCATGTTCAGTTCAATCTGCTATTCCACTGTAGTATATTTTACATGTTCTTTCTGCCATTTTTGACAAAACCAGATACTTTAACTTTCAGTATTTTCTCAAAAGAATGGGAGATAAAATCTCCTTTCTTTCAAGTATTATTATACAACGATGTGATAATCTGCAAAACCAGCATTGCTTTGTTCCGTTACGCATTTTTGAACACACTTGTTTTCATCTTCATATAGTCAGTGAAATCAGAAACTGAAAAAAGCAATCCATGTTTTTTCTTGCTGATGAGAGACACAACATTCTGATATTTTGCCTTATGTCATTATAACTATCACAAGGAAGGACTCCCACTGAGCAGTGAAATGATGCCCCTGCAGAGCCCACAGGTGCAGATCAATATTTTTATTCCAATGGAATTTGGGATAAAGAAAGAAGAATTTTGGTAAATGTTTATCCAACAATATCTTGCTCTAATCTTTCTTAAGTACCTAATAATCACTCTATTAGTGCCACTTTTCAAACACATAGGCAGTTTCTTTTGAAACACGCAGGCACATCACACATAAAAGCTTTCTTTGGCCTGAGATCTGCTAATAACCAGATCTTTGAAAGTTTTCTGGACACCTGTTTGTGACCTCACCAGTACAAGCATCAGCTTTTATTGTGAGGTCACCTGGAGACAGACAAATAAAGTTTGTTAGCAGTAATCAAGTATAATAGTACAAAGAATAAAAAAAGCAAACAAACAAACAAACAAAAAAACCAAAACAACAATCCTGAAAACAAACAAACAAAACCCCAAAACAGCCCTAAGCCCAATCCTTTTTGAAAGGTTTTGGTTTTGTTCCTCTGTGCATGAAAGTGTATATATCATGGCATTGAAGGTGAAATTAGTTCTCATTAAGTCTGTTTTTCAGCACTCACTCCCATGTGTTGATTCATCTTCTTTCCTTTGATGAAACCTATAAAATTATAAAACATATCTACATACATTGCATGCTTTTAGAAAAATGTGCTTGAAATTTACCTTTAAATTTCTTACTAATAAATCTCAATCAAAGTACTATTGAATTTACCAATCTTGCTTGGTCTTCTTTTTCTTTCTTTTATTCATTTTTTGTGCAGTCAGATGAATTTTAACATTCTGAAATTGTTAGTAATTGCAGAGAAGTTTCTTTGGCCAGTTTTATTTAGCAGTATAGCTAAATGAGTCATTCAGCTGAGGCCAAGCTATCAACCAAAAGGCATGCATCGCCCCTCATTAAAGTTAGCCGGCAATGTATATTCCATTGGTACATTGTGAGCAATATGTTCACTTTCTAATGTGTATCTGTGTTGTTCATTATTTTGTAAAAATTTCTGGATGTGAATTGTACATGAAAAACCAAAATCTGCTGCTAATATCTTTCATAGGTACCTTCTGTACCCTTTAAAAGATGCATGCACATGTGCTTGTAAAATAATGTTAATAATATGGCAATGATCAGACTAATTGACAGAGACTACACATTTGTAAAACTCACAGTGAATTGGCTTTGATTACTTAATTCTTCTATTTTCTGATTCCTTTACAGTTAGAAAATTGCAGTGATAGATAATAACTATATCTTGCCTCTATTTCTCCCCTACTTCCCTTTCTTTGCGCATAAACAGACTATAACACAATCAGAGTGATTTTTTCTTTTTTTTCCGTGTTTGTTTTTTTTTTTTTTTTTTTTGTGTTTTTTTTTTTTTGTTGTGTTTTTTTCTATTCTGCAGAGAAAGCAGATGGTTAGCAGTTATGGTTCTATGGTCTGCTTTTGGCTATTCATTGATGCAGGAGAAAGAAGGCGGAAAGTACCAGAAGCCAAGATCCCTCAAGCAAAAAGCACTTCCAGGAGGGTGAGTCACTGCACCTGAGGGAGCAAGCAATGTGCTCATCATCCCTCTCATTTATTACCTGAGAGAGGCTGACAGCAGATGGAGTGAAAGAACATAGCTCTCCTGTAGGGCTAGATAATGAAACAAGATCATTGATTGCTATGTACAAAAGCACAATAAAGACACCAGTGGAAAAAACTGCCTGGAATCAAAATAAGGAAATGCATAAAACAACAACAATAGCATCAATAAGACCAATAACAATAATAAGCAGCCAGGCATCATAGACCTGTGCACTTCAACATTTCTGCTCTTTTGTCTCATAATAGGATGATGTACCAGTTCTACCCTTACAGATGAAATGTCTATGAAATATACTTTGTGGTTATACCTATTATCTTTAGATTAAAAATGTATCACCAACTCCACCCCCTCCCCAGCTTTAACATTACCCTTTTATTAGATTCCAGGATGTTGGAGACAAGCAGGTGTTTAACAGTCTGTGGCATATGGAGTTTCTACTCTTTGGCTTTAATTTACTTCAGTTCCCTTCTCTGTAAAATGCAGTGTGATATATAATAACAAGTAAACATGGAATAGTTATAAAAAAAAAGTCCTTTAGTTTCTTTTCCTTTTCCTTTTCCTTTTTTCCTTTTCCTTTTCTTTTTCCTTTTCTTGCAATGATAACACAGACAAGTTGAATAGAAATAAGTAATGCCACAACCAAAGCAAAATAGGAAGACAAAATGCCTCTGTGAAAGCTGTAAGATTATAGAAGGGATAACATTTTCCTTCAGGTTTGAGAAATATGGAGTAACTTATTGGACTAAACCAGCTTTCCTCCCTTGAGAGTCTGGGGCCAGTTAGCCCAAAACATTTTATCCAGTGTTAACATTAGCTGTGTGAATGTTCTCCTGTAGCCTCTTTATCTTGAGAGAAAAGTCGTATGCATATAATGGAAAACACACATTTTGGGAAGCTCACTGGAACACCTAAACCAAGGAGAATGTTCATTAATCCATTGAGAATGAAATTTCATCCCATTGATATTTTTTTTCCCAGTAATAGAGTAAAACTTGCACGAGGAAAGGAAACATGAATTTCTGTTTCTGCATAGAAACTATGCAGAGTATTCTGGTGGGATGAAACACATTGCAATTTGAGAGGAAGGCTCCAATTTCACTTTGTGTCAGTGCTCAGCAAACCTACATAAGACCTTAAATGTTGCATATTTTTACAGACTATGAAATGAGTTTGCAGAACTTCAAAGAACAGGAATAGTTGAGGATGCAACCGGTAATCCAATTGTTGGCCTACTTTTCAGCACCTCTGTTATTATTTAGAGAACAAACAGAACCTATTCTGTCTGGCCTGTAAGTTCTTTTGCCTAGTTTGAAACTACAAAAGATTAATATTATGAAAGTTCAAAGCAAATCATTCAAGCTACTCTCAGCTTATAGGGCAGTAAAAAATGTAACATGTTTCTGATTTAATTTACGCATTCATTATGTTAATTCTTTGAAATTATTTTGGGAGGAATGTGTTAGCAACCATCACCGGAATATACTCAGTTTCATGTGAGCATGCACGCATGTTCATGGTTTAAAATAAACTTGTCCTCATTTGGCAGACCAAGGTTTTCTCATAGCTTTGTGAATTTTGCCATTGAATTATAATGAGATTATTGATTTTGGACGGATAAATATTCTCACTATCCCTATATCCCAAAGTGCCTTGCTATAACATATATATTCACTGTAGCTGGCATCAAGGATAATATATTAATTCCAGTTTTAGGTTGGATGCCCCTTTCCTCTTTTATATTGTTGCTGATACCCGATTGGTGAAATGATAGGTTTAGTCTGCATTAATAAATTAAGCATGCCCATATTTACTCTCTGGCTTTCGAGCCTGCATTATTAAACTCTTTCACAGGTCCTTACTGGGAGACCACATCAAAACTACGTGTGCAATATTAACCCTTCAAAGCATGCCCAGGTACTATCTGGGGAGTAGTAGCTGGCCCTGACCAAACTGTGCTATGAAGCGTAGCAGCAATTTAATAATACAGTTGGTTGTCTTCCAGTACTTTGGGATGGTTCCTGACCAGGTTAAGCCAGTATAAATGTAACCTGTATGCAACCCTCCTCCCAGGGATTCAGATGGCTGTGGTATAAGGCCTAGTTTTGAGCAACCTAAGCAACCTTGGTTTAGATTTCTGAGAAAACTGCTAAGTTGCCAGATGGAACCATGGGAAAGTACATAAACTGCAGCCACTCAAGGTAAGAAAGGTAAAATTTCAGACAGACTGTTGAGACTGGGTTGTTAGCAGCTCAGTGACTCAGGAGGGAAAATACTGATATGAAAAGCTTTAAAATCCTAAGGAAAAGTAAAACAGGGAACTGGAAAAAATAGCAACTCAGCAGAATTTAAAGGAGCAGTGCAGTTCAGAAAGTACGGTCAGCCAACCTTTAGTCATCTGTCTGAATCAGTGCCTTGCCAACAAAGACTTATTAGGTGTCTTACCATTGGTCTTGATCATATTAGCACTTAGCCTGTGAATCATCACTATCTATTGTATATGTTTGTGAATAAAAAAATTTGTTTTTTCAAGTAGCATGTGTCTTACCTGTAAAGCTTTCTGGTTCATGGTAGAAGTTGTCCAAACAAAATAACTCAGAAAGGCAAAGTTATGAGAATATATGAAAAAAAGAAGAAATCAAAAAAAAACCCAAAAATCAGTTTGAGGATATTCACTTAAAAATAATCTCTTTCTCTCTATCAAATGTTTTGTCCTGTTACAAAATGTACAGAATAAAAATCCAATGTATATCCCATACTCTGAGTTTATTCTATATTCTAAATGTATTAATATGGTTTTTATTAATATTAATTAATACAGTTTTAATATGAAATCTATGGATCTGATCTTGTGGAGAACCTGATTTTACATGGCTATCTGACAATAAGAGATTCAATCCAAGGTTAAAATTATATTAGAATAGCATTAATTGGGTGGCAGCATTGGGAAAATTGTACTTTATTAACCTGCTTTCAGACAGCATTTCCCTTTTCACCCTAATCCTCTATCAGTGAGAACTGCAGGGAACCAGGTAATGTTTCATGTTAAATATCTAAACCAAACAGAACAAAGAACCAAAACACCATAGATGGTGATGCCCTCCTGTTCACCTCTACCCTGCTTCCTAATTATCAACTGTTATGTACTTTCCTGTTCTCTGAATCTCATGGTCAGTGTAGCCAAAAAGATTTGAGTTAATAGATGCACAAATTTGGACTAGTAAAAAATGTACGTCACTTATGTTCTTAGTTCTGCTTGCAAGTTCTGTTATTTTGGCTTGTGCAGATCTCATCTAATTAGACAGTGGTGATTTAATACAGAAGGCATACGCTGTTGTGCATTTGTTCATGCTTTTACACATTCTCTGTAGACATCTATGCAGGTAGGATATAATAAGAAAGAACATAAGATACAAATATAAAATAAAAGCATAGAACAAAACCATCAAAATCTGCTTGAACTAGCCTCTTCTTTATGCACACAAAGTTTAACTTTCATGAAGGTCTGTCCAAATACATATTTTCTGTTTTCCATATATGGATTTTATCACAAGGCTCTCATATTTTGATCTGCCTGCTATAGTTTTGAAGAATAAAGAATAAAAAATAAAGAATAAAATTTGACATTTAAATAGAAGACATTTTAAGTGATAAAAAGGTTAACTTGCATAGTTTGTTATTGCTTTCCAGTAATTTCTACCTGCTTCACCGTTAGCTTGCATTGTGTATACTCTCTTGCCAGACTTTTTTATTTACTTAAGCAGTGAAGCAGGAGCTCATGGTATAAACGTATTCAAGGAAGTAGTCCCCATAGTCATTCTCATACCAGTAGACCTATCTATGGCCAGCTCAGGATCTAGGATTTGAGTCACAATCATGATGATGGATTTCAGCTTTCTGTTTCTTGCCAGACTTGGCAAACTTCTGCAAAGCTCCTTAGTTTAGTTTGCTTTATAAATGGAATATGCTACCCTAATCTGCTTTTGCAGTGACTTGTTTTGCTTCTGCTTCCCATTCATAAGCAGTACTTCCCACTACTCTGTTTTCCACTTTCCCTTGGATAGCTGCTAGCTCATTTTTTCAAGTATTCATGTGTCACTTCAAAAAACTATTAAGAGGTTACTCAAGTCATGTGAAAACAAAGCATCTGTGGAGTTTTAAATTGTTAGCATACCTCTAAAAATTAGCTGCAATATACCTTCCTGTAGCTTTGAGAAAGGCACTGAGAATTAAGACTTTACAAAGAAAGATTGGTTAAAACTTTTTTTACTTGCACCATCTGCCTTCCTTTTCAGTTGCATTCTATGATCCTCCTTGCCCACCCCTTCCCCGTAGGCTGTCTCCATCATCAAAGCTCAAATTTGGAACTGCGTCAACAGTTTGTTCAGCAGTATTAGGTGAAGACTAACAGTTGAATACCAATTGCAGTGAAATTGAATAGTATACTAAGATGTTCACTAGATCCTTCTACAATCATGCCAATAGTTTGATGTACACTTCTAATTCCTCTGTTTAAAAACAGACCAACTGAGATGAAAACAAACCTTGAGTAGCAAACTAATCATGGCACTTTGTAAGCTCAGAGCTTTGGTCTTTGACCTACCTATATATATCCTGAACAATTTGTAATATTCCCTTTCCAAAGCTTTTCTATGAAGTTCAAAAAACGTACCAAGACTAAAATGCCAAAAATAATTTAAATAGATGATTTAGATACTGAGGTAGATTTTCCTGTATCATAAATTTTACAGCTTAAAACTTCACTTATACATAGGTAGAGTTCCTAATAATATGTGAGCCAAAAGAACCTTGGAGTCAATTGGAAGAGTAACCAAGGACCTCTGTGGTCTATGCAGGCAGAGAGTAGGAGTGAGATTCCTTGATAAATAAGTTAATATTATATTGGCATATTTTATCTAACTGTCAGTTTGTTTGTTTAAAGGCATCACTAACCAGGTCTGTTTGAATCTGTGATCATGTGAAATTTTAATGCAGTTTTTCACAAGCAAGGACTCCTCTAAACATACAGTTTCTGCTGTTCAAGAAACAATCAAGCTTGTTTCTTAATAAATAAGAAACACAAAAGTAAATAAATGAATATGTAATAAAAACAAAGTGTTATGCACGAAATGTTGTGGAGCTCAATAAAAGCAAACCAGATTTCCAGAACTGAGAATACCATGAACAGTTAACCATCTGGGTACATTTTTTTTTTTTTTTTTTGGATTAGAATTATAGAATAGTTTGGGTTGGAAAGGACCTTAAGATCATTTAGTTCCAACCTCCCTGCGATGGACAGGGACACCTCAAACTAAACCATGCTACCCAAGGCTCTGTCCAACCTGGTCTTGAAAACCAGCAGGGATGGAGAATTCACAACTTTCCTGGGCATCCCATTCCAGTGCCTCACCACCCTAGCAGTAAAGAATTTCTTCCTTATATCCAGTCTATTGGATATTGTTAGAGTGCTCTTCATTGGCCGTTGTTTTCAGAATACCTTTTAACTATTTCATTGTACAATGCATCAGATCTTGTGTATGATTCAAACTAAATTACATTGGTTCAATTCATAGTTTCAGCAAATTAAAGAAAAAGGAATTTTTCAGAGAATATTGAGATTTTTCCAATAAACTACTTTGACTGAACTCAATTTGTTCATTAAAACACTCCTGTGCTGTTTGATGTCAAAACAATCACTGCTCGACATAATATTTATTGAACTACTAAGGAAAACAAATATTAGGTCACCCAGAAATGTTTTTGAAACTGGAGTCCTTGTGCACAGCAATGTCTTGGCTATAACCTCTTACTATGTTTTAGACAGAGGTGGTAATATAGCAAAGTTTGATCCAGAACCATGTGATACCTGACTATTTCTGCTCTGGGGAGTTGATTGTTGGCCTGTACGTCCTAGAACTGATGAAGGAAAAGCAAGTAGTGAATATATTTATTATTGTAGCAGTACCTAACAGATTAATATGTGTTTCAAGCTCAGTATGTCCTCCTTGAAGTTTCATTATCATGACATCATTAACAAAACTGGTGGATGTCTGTCGCAATTATTGTAAGTTACACAAGATTGGTCCTAAAGCTCAGATCGTCATATATATTGAGCCTTACTAAGTCACCTCTGAATTTATCAAAATTGCCCTTTATTCATTGGTGAAATCAGCCACAAACATAGCTTCTTGGGTACCTGGACTACTACTTGTTAAGTGGTGTAGTGTAAAAATTCCAAGTCAACATCCAGTGATGGGCTTTGACTCTAACTTAAAATTTGTGCTAAAGCCACAAATTCCTACAGCATGTGTTTCGTGCAAGGCAAAGAATCTTTAGTTTTGCATCTTCTCTGTATGTGCTAAAAACAGGTGGAACCCAAGGGATGTGTCTCTCCTGATATTGGAGATTCCTGATTTTGTGCCCTCCATTATGTCTCTGTACCTTGTCATGCCTACAGAATGCAGTAAATGCTTTGTATTTCAACCTTTACTTTATTCAATGCAGTAAAAAGCTTGCAAGTCACTAAGACCATCGGTAGTTAGATGAACTTCAGAGAGAAAAGAGAGAGGTCATTGACCTTAGACTGTTAAAATTCAAGTCTCCTCCTCTGTTTTCATTCGTGTGAAAATGGAAGCAAAGCCTATTATTCACAATTTGAGCAGTCACACTCATATAATTTTGGATCATTTTCATTTTGTACTCTTTAATGGAATTTCAAATCATAGAATCATAGAACAGTTAGGGTTGGAAAGGACCTTAAGATCATCTAGTTCCAGCCCTCCTGCCATAGACAAGGACATCTCCCACTAAACCATGTCACGCAAGGCTCTATCCAACCTGGCCTTGAGCACCGCAAGGGACTGAGCATTCACAACTTCCCTGGGCAGCCCATTCCAGTGCCTCACCACCATCATCTCAACTCCAGTCCTTGAGGGGCACCATTCATTGCTGATCTCCAGCTGGACATTGAGCCATTGACCACACCACCATCTAAATCTAAAATTTAGATTTAGATGAATGCTAAGGTCTCATTCACCACTACATCCCATTAAGTATTAGTATTTGCTGATATCAACACTGAGACTTCTGCTTATGCTTGGTGGAACTAAGGAGAGGATAAATGTTTTTGATCTGATATGTGCACTGACTAGTTATTGTTATGTGACACTGCAAAGGAAGTAATGAAAACTGTTAGGCTTGTGAAATTGTTTTGCAGTGCAGTTTTAATGAATAAATACTGGCTGGTGGACATCGCTTGAAGTTGATAAAACTCAACAGATGACTGAATACTTTTTTTTTTAATTGTTACGGATGAAGATGCAGACTTCTACACAAAGTAGAAAGTACATTTGAGGAGTTCAATTATTTGTGCTTAAGATATTTAGAACATTTTAAAGTTACTGACATTTAAGTGACTTGCTCAAATTGTCTGAATGCTGATTTTGCTAAAGAAGTAACTATGTACCATCAGCAGTGACATATTATTTTAATTTAGAAGTGCTATTCTATTCCTGACTGGAACATCTGTCTTCTTTCCCTTAATCGATACAATCCCCTAGGAAAAGCTATATGCAGCAAGTTAAAACACTTGCATAAAAGTTTTTTTTTTTTTTTTTTTTTTTTTTTTTTTTTTGTGTTTTAATAGCCATAAGCAGAGACTGGGCAAGCAATGTCTAAATTCAGGTAATCCACGGTAACTAAATAAAAGGCAAATGTTGCCAGCATAAATTAGTCAATAAAATCTGTAAAATGTGTTAAACTAGGAAAATTATTAATTTTATGCAAATTTAAACCTTTAAACTGGAAGCTTATATTGGAAAATTACTGTGAGATACGTACTGTACTATTCAGCATAGGTTTCATAACCCTAAGCACTGGATAATGATAATGATAATACTCTGAAAAGCACTACAGTTTTGCAGTCAAAAAGTGACTCTTAAGGAAAATAATTTTGGTTTCAAGACTACAGATAATTCCATGCAGTTTCACTTCTATCTTAATATGTGTGCAATCACAAACTGTGTTAATATTAGTTATTTTATATGCCGTATTATGTTCTATTTATCAGGAGAGTTAATTATATGATTTTAGAATATTCAGGAAGCCTGAGAAGATATTTGGAGCTGAAATTTATTTCACATTTCCATCTAAAGAATCTAAAACTACAAGGAATCTTCAACAGAGATCCAAAGTAATAAATACAGCAGCTGATGACTAGAATAGCAGTGCCAAAATTAAAAATAGACTGACAAAATGTGAAAATTAAATGTAAAAGCTCTAACCTTGAAACGAACATGTTTGAGGAGAACTAAGAAAAGATCACGGAGGACTTCAACCACCCTGATATCTGTTGGAGGGGGATTATAGGGATGCTGGAGAGGATCTCTATATGAGGGACTGTTCTCAGAGGACAAGGGTAACATGTTCAAACTTAAACAGGGAATGTTTAGATTGGATATGATGAAGGAATTCTTTACTGTAAGGGTGGTGAGGCACTGGAATGGGTTGCTCAGGGAAGTTGTGAATACTCCATCGCTGGCGGTGTTGAAGGCCAGGCTGGACATAGCTTTGGGTGACATGGCTTAGTGGGAGGTGTCCCTGCCCATGGCAGGGGTGGGGGGGTGGAACTAGATGATCTTAAGGTCTTTTACAACCCTAACTATACCATGATTCTATGATTCTATGATGGTATGGCCCAGGACAAGCAATCCAGGAAGTTCCTTGACTGTGCAGAAGACAGTTTCCTTCTGCAAGTAATAGAGGAGACAACAAGGAGAGGTGCAATATTCATTCTTGCCAGCAGGGAAGGGCTGGTGGGAAATGTGGTGCTCCAGGGTAGCCTTTATTGCAGCGATCATGAGATGGTTGAATTCGAGATCCTCAGGACAGTGAGAAAAGCATTCAGCAAGCTCACTGACCTGGACTTCAAGAGAGCAGACTTTGGCCTCTTTAGGAACCTGCTTGGTAAGGTTCCTTGGGATATAACCTTAGAGGGCAGGGGGACCCACGACTGTTGGCTGATATTCAAGGATCACCTGCTGCAAGCTCAGGAGCGATGCATCCCTACTAGAAGGAAGTGGAGCAGGAGGGCCAGGAGACCTCCTTGGATGGATAAGGATCTGCTGAGGAAAATTTGAAGGAAAAAAAGAGGCTTATAAAAGGTGGAAGCAAACACAGGCAGCCTGGGAAGAATACAGGGATGTTGTGCGGGAAACTAGGGACCAGGTTAGGAAAGCTAAGGCCAGTTAGAATAAACTTAGCTAGGAATGTTAAAGATAACAGGATGGGATTCTATAGGCATATTGGGAATAAGAGACAGACTAGGGACAATGCGGGCCCCCTCCGGAAGCTATCAGGAGGACTGGCTACTCTGGATTTGGAGAAGGTTGAGGTTCTTAACGACTTCTTTGCCAGTGTTCACTGGAAAATGCCCTGACCACACCATGCAAGTCTTGGAAGGCAGATGTAGGGACAGGGAGAACGAAGATGTTGGGCCCACTGTAGGAGAGGATCTCATTCAAGATTATCTTAGGAACCTGAAATTATACAAGTCCATGGGACCTGATTAAATCCATCCTCGGGTCCTGGAGGAGTTGGCAAATGAAGTTGCTAAGCCACTGTCCATCATATTTGAAAAATTATGCCAGTGAGGTGAAGTTCCCAGTGACTGGAAAAAGGGACATATAACCCCCATTTTCAAGAAGGGGAAAATGAATGAGGTGGGGAACTACAGATCAGTCAGCCTCACCTCTGTGCCTGGTAAAATCTTGGAGCAGATTGTCCTGGAAGGCATGCTAAGGCACATGAAAAACAACAAGGTGCTTGGTGACAGCCAGCATGGCTTCACTAAGGAAAATCCTGCCTGACCAATTTGGTGGCCTTCGATGATGGAGCTAAGGAACTGATGGGCATGAGTAGAGTAGTTGCTGTCATCTACCTGGAATTGTGCGAAGCGTTTGACACTCACACATGATATCCTTGTCTCTAAGTTGGAGAGATATCAATGTCCAGCTGGAGACCAGTAATGAGTGGTGTCCCTCAGGTGTCGGTGTTGGAATCGGTCTTGTTCAACATCTTTGTCAGTGACATAGCCAGTGGGATTCAAGTGCTCTTGAACCCATAAATATAAATATAAAAAAGTATTTTTTTTCAGTGGTATAACTAATAGCACATAGTTGACATCTCTTATTTAGGTAAAATCAGTAACAATAATAGTAAAAACAAAAATTCTGACATTTTTAAAGCTTGTGCTTCTATCTGGGAATGTTGTTGGGTAAGAGTAATCTTCTGTATAGTACAGTGCTCCTGAGGTCTTTGTTTATATCTGAAAGTAAGCCATTTGTTGTGCCAGATTATAGAGTTTGATTCTTTTTCCTATTTTTTATGGTGAGAAATTATGCCATTACAATATTTAGAGTTAACAGTTGCATACTCACTAAACAAGCCCCTCAATAAATTTCCCTGATGTTTTTTATGATAATACACTGTAATTCGATTCAGCAGTAAATCTAAACACAGCTCTGAGGCACTGATTTTCCAAATGGTTCTGTCAAAATTATGCAGTAAGAAATGAAACAGCAGTTTGATGAGGTATCTCATAAAATGATGTTAAAATCCTATTATTGAGCAGAAGATATCAATATGTTGATAGTTTTTTTATTAAGACAGTCCTAGCAAGGTTATTTAGGGAATTTATACAATTTTCTATACTGACCTTTTGTAAATGTACATTGGCAGACAGAGACACTGTATTTCATTTCTTGAGACTGACAGGCAAAATGCATGTCAGTGATGTCAGATGTGCTATAAGACGGTCCAAATGGAAGGTAATTAAGAAAACAAACAAACAAATCAACCACAGGAAAAAAACAAGCAAAAAAACCCAATAAACTAAAAGCAATTAAAAAACCCAAACCAAAACCCAAACAAAAGCTAAACAAAATAAGCCCACCACCAAAAAACAAAAAAAAACAAAAAAAAAAAAAACCAGCATATTTTTTTTTTGTTAGGATTTAGAACATAATTCCTGCAAATAGCTGAGCCATTTTTGGATAGTGGAACACCATTTTATGATGATTTATGCAAAAGTTTCAATTAACACATGTTCTTTTGATGCTATGAAATTATTTATACTCTCTTTGCACATATGTCACTAGCATGACTTGTGTGTAAAATACATGCTTTCCAAGTACAGCTCTTTGCTCTCATGTTATTCACACAAATTCAATCTTATATGTAAGTCTTTACCTGGGAAAAAAGGGGGGGGGGGGGGCGCGGGAAGGAGTGTAGGATAAAAAATTTATTATAGATATAATTTAATTTCTTTTTGGTGAACAAAGAATTTTCCAACTTAAAACATAAATCTACTGAAATATGTGAATAGTCAATTCAGTCTAACTGAGGAAGGACTGAGGTGACTATTTGCTGTAGTTCACATGAGCAGGAAAATTAAGTTTGTGACAAACAGTACAGCAGGACCTTCATGTAAATAAGCATGAAGGCATGACCAGTTCAGGAATTATATTGAAATGGTACTGAATGCATGGGTTATGCCATGCTCAGACCTTTAAAAAATCAATATGCATTGATTTGCTTCAGAATAAGTTTTCATTTGTCCACAAGTTAAAAAATCCAAGATTTGCTGACTGCCACCAATGTGCCCTTGCCTGAGCTACACTTTGAATCCTTTTCTAAGGTTTGTTTTTGCAATCACTGGGTTTGTAGGCATTTTAATATGTAAGCAATATTTCTGAATTCTTTTGAAAAACCAGGGGCATATGACCACTAATATGTCAACATGGATCTTACTTTTCACTATGAGACCTAAATGCCCTGTCATTTTCTACAAGAGAAGCAAGAAAGCAATTTCTCACTGCAAATAAAGATGCATTCAGTCTAAGATGACAGTCTTAAAGAAGTTACAGTCAAAATATTGCAAAACCCAACTTCTGAATTATATTAATAATGATTATTCTAAGTATAAGACTTATAAGGGACATAAAAAAAATGAAGCTTCATAATATATTTATTCTTTCTCCATGCTATCATTTTGTAAGAATCAAAGCTAAATTAATTCAGGTGAATATATCTAAAATGAGCTTTAACCATAGAATATATAATAATATTGGTAAAAATGACATACAGAATTTTGGCAATGATAACTTTATACTTGAACTGCTGGAGAAAAAGGTTTCCGCTGTTACAGTGAATTATGAAGAATAAAAGGATAAATATTCCAGAATTAAATCATAACTTTTACCTGAATTTAAATGTGGATGCACTTTTGATTAAAGAGACTGCTTCTGTAGTGAATTTGAAATTGATGTTTAAACTTTGACATTTTTGAAAAATTACTAAGGTTGTGGTTTGTAACTTAAAGCTTTCCATATTTAATCAACAAAAATAAAGTTTAGGATAAAATCAGAAATAAGATAGGCAATCATGTCCATATTTTTACATATTCCTCTGTATTTGTCAACAAAAGTCACTAATCTTCTGATTAGAAAATTGTAAAGACATAAGATATTCAAATCAGAAAAGTATAGGACATGTCTGGGCAAAACAATATCTATTCTTTTTAATACTGTTAATGAAAGATTTTTTTTTTTTAATTTAAAGAGAATTAGGAAGATTCGTTTGAAAAAAATTATCAGAGAAGGATGTAATATTTACTTAAAGGTTGCATATAAAGCCTAAATTTTCTATTTGTAGATCCTAAGAGTGCCAGAAAAACAGAAGCTAGACAGCCACCAAAAAAAAAGGAAAGGATGATATGGAGAAGATTACTTAAAATATGTAGGTGGAAGTCACTTAGTGACATAGAAAGGAAACCCCTTCTATGATGGGGCTATGGAACTGATGGACAGGAGTAGAGTAGTTGACATAATCTACCTGGACTTGTACAAAGTGCTT
Organism: Forpus xanthops; assembly: GCA_032466535.1. NCBI lineage: Eukaryota > Metazoa > Chordata > Aves > Psittaciformes > Psittacidae > Forpus > Forpus xanthops. Next base: position 37,578 of record JASSUY010022148.1, read on the forward strand.
GACACTGTCTTGAATGACATCCTTGTCTCTAAATTGGAGAGACATCAATTTGATAGTTGGACCACTCGGTGAATAAAGAACTGGCTCTGAACCAGCAGGTCAGAGAAGGTGATCTTGCCCCTCTATTCTGCTCTTGTGAGACCTCACTTGGAGTACTGTGTGCAGTTCTGGTGTCCTCAACATAAAAAGGACATGGAACTGTTGGAATTGTCCAGAGGAGGGTCACAATGGTGATCAAGGGGCTGGAGCACCTTCCATATGAAGATAGGATGATAGATTTGTGTCCAGCCTGGAGAAGACTGCATGGAGACCTCATAGCAGCCTTCCAATATCTGTTGGGGGCCTATAGGGATGCTGTGGAGGGACTCTTCGTGAGAGACTGTACTAATAGGGTAAGGGGTAATGGGTTCAAACTTAAACACAAAATGTTTCGATTGGATCTGAGGAAGAAGTTCTTTACTGTGAGAGTGGCAAGGCACTGGTATTGTTTGCCCAGGGAAGTTGTGAATGCTCCATCGCTGGTGGGTTGGACAAAGCCTTGGGAGGCATGGTTTAGTGGGAGGTATCCTGCCCATGCGAGGGGGGTTGGAATCAGATAAAGAAGGTCCTTTCCAACCCTAACTATTCTGTGATTCTATTATTCTGTGAAGTTACAAGCAGGTGACTTTCACAAGTAGTTGCAAACCAGTCTGAGAGTTGATGCTGTTGTCCTCAAAGAGAAATAGGTCACAGCTTCAAAGGGTAAGATAGTTGAAGCCACTGATGATGGCACACATCAGCAGGAAAAGTGAGATATGAGGTCTTAATGGGTTCCAATTTTAAGGTTATTTTATGCACTCAAAAAAAGGTAGACATTATTATATACTATCCACTCAAATAGGGTTTTGAAACATATTACATTAAAACACAGTTCCTTGAGATCTGCTTCTTCTACATAAAGTAGGCTGAAGGATAGGAGAAATACTAATTATTTAGTCTTAGGCTATAAGTAGGTATTTTCTAGATTGCAGAAGTAAAGTTATGGCTAGGAGGGAGTTTTCTGTGCAAGATCTACCTGTAATTTTGACAAAACTTTAATGACAGCATTCTAGTTTTCTACCCGAATCTTCTACTAACTGCTTAAGAAAAAAAAAGTGCTCAAGGTACTGTACGCATCAGAGCAACAACTTGTACACAGGAGAAAATTTGTATTTGACAAATATCAGGAACAGATTAATCTTCCTAAACACTGAAAACATGGAGTTTAGTTGATAAGTTAAACTTCACCTCTAGGAAACTGAGCATCAGAGGTATTTTAATTATTTCTTCTCTTAAGAAGAAATAAAGCCACAACACCTATCAAATACACACTGACACTACTCAGTCAATTTGGTTGAAAGTTGCTTATCAGGCTGCATACAGTTTTTCATATGTTCAAATTCCTTTTTCATGAATTAGTGAGATTGAATCAGTTACATGAAACCATAAACTACTCAACTCAAGAGAGCTGTTAGAATCATATTTGGCAGAGCACATGCTTCTGTTTGAGAACTTGAATTGCCTTGTTGACTACATGAATACTCTTCAATAGTCTAGAGTAAGAGCCATATTTAGCCATAGCTGGTGATATCCAGGCTTTCATAGAAAATTGTTCAGTACAGGGTTTTCATGAAATCATTTTATTAATAACCCACAATGTGAACTAAACACATTTCTGGATACAGAAACAAGAAAATATAATAAGTGAAAGGGAAACTTTATTATTTGATCACATAAAAGCAGCAGAATTTGTAGTCTATTTTGAAGAGTGACTTAAATTTAAAATTAAAACCAATATGGTAATCCTATACAAAGCACATACAGTTTATGATGGTGAGTGGATTGACCCTGGCTGCATGCCAAGTGCTCACCAAACCTGCTCTATCACTGCCCTCCTCATCTTGACAGGGGGAAGAAAATGTAGTGAAATGCTCATGGATATAAAGACAGGGAGAGGTTACTCACCAGTTACCATTGTGGGCAAAACAGGCTCGACTTATGCAAATTATTTTATTACCATTCTGCCGTGGTTTAAGCCTCTATAACTCATGCAGTCACTCTCTCACTCCCCACTCTTTCTTTCCCTCTCTCCCTGAGGGATGGGAAGGACAATCGAAAAGAATGCAACTCCCACAGGTTGAGATAAGAACAATTTAGTAACTAAGGTATAACACAAATCACTACTGCTACCAACAATAATAATAATGACAAGAGAAATACAAGGGAAAAGAATGCAGTAGCTCACCACCTCTATCCAGCCCCACCAAGCAGTGTACCCCCACCCTTCCGGGTCTCTGCCCTCCGTTTTTCCATCCTGGGCATGATATGCTGTGGTGTGGAATACTTCTTTGGACAGTTTGGGTCAGGTGCCCTGTCTCTGCTTCCTCCCAGCTTCCTCCCAGCTCCCCCTCCTCCCTGGCAGAGCATGAGACTCAGAAAGTTCTTGGTCAGACCAAAACATTACCAAGCAGTAACTGAAAACACTGGTGTTATCTGCACAGTTCCCAGGCCAGAACCACAGTGCTCCACCAGCTACCAAGGAGAAAAATTACTGCTACTACTGAACCCACAGTACATTCAAAACAGAGTAGGATGATGAGAAATTAAATAAAATCTTAAAAAATGCCATCCCCCTGCCCCTCCCTTTTTCTTTTAACTTCAGTCCTGATTTTTCCCTACCTCCTTCCACACCAAGCTATGCAGTGAGGGATGGGGAATGGGATTTGCAGTCAGTTCACTGCACCTTGTTTCAGTAACTGCCCCTTCCTCCTCAGGGGAAGAAATCCTCACACTCTTCCTATACTCTAGTGTGTGGTCCTTCTACAGGAGATAGTACTTCATGTACTTCTCCAATATGAATCCTTCCTAAGAGCTACAGTTCCTCATGAATTGCTCCAGTGTGGGTCCCTTCTATAAGGTGCAGTCCTTCAAGAACAGACTGCTCCTGCATGGATTCCCCACCAGGTCACAAGTCTTTCAGCAAACCTGCTCCAGCACAAGCTCCTCTCTCCACAGGGCAACAAGTCCTGCCAGGAACCTGCTCTAGTGTGGGCTTCCCACAGGATCACAACTTTCTTTGGGCATCCCTGTGCTCTGGCATGGAATCCTCCATGGGTTTCAGGTGGAGATCTGCTCCACCATGGATCTCAGTAGGCTGTAGGTGGACGTCTGCTCCATCATGGACCTCCATAGGCTGCAAGGGTGCAGCCTGCCCCACCATGACTTGCACCATAGGTGGCAGCGGAATCTCTGCTCTGGTGCCTTGAGCACCTTCTTCCTCTTTCTGCACTGATCTTGGTGTCTGCAGAGCTGTTACTGTCACATATTATCAGTCTTATTTCCTGCTGCAAATGCTGTTGTACAATATTTTTCCTTCCCTTCATAAATATGTTTTTCCAGGCACTACCACTGTCACCAGTGGATTCAGTCTTGGGCAGTGGTGGATTCATCTTGCAAACAGCTGGCATTAGCTCTAATTGGACATGGGGGAAGCTGGAGAAGCTTCTCACAGCTTCTCCAGAAGCCACCCTTGTAGCCCCCCTGTGACAAAAGCTTGGCTATGCAAACCTAATGCAGGTAGTTGAGTTGAGTGAATCTTTTCTTATTATTCTAGAAAACAACAGTAGCACTGGTTTTCTGTAAATGGTTTAATACAGTTAAGCAGTTGCTGCTGATTAAGATACGTTTTAAGATTTGTGAAATCTTTCAGCTTGTACATTTCAATCCCAGCAGCAGAACTATTGTTCCAGCACTGCAGGAAGAATATGAACATCTGTAAATCACTGTCTTCTTTCTCACTCTGCCTATGAATCTTTCTGTCTGTCACTGACAAGTCTTCAGATATGGTTGTCCCATTTATACACATTAACAGATTTATCTTTAGTATAAAGAGTAATTTTAATTAAAATTATTGAAAATTGAATTCAGGGGAGGAGAGCAACTGTCATATCAGGCAAAGCAGTCTCTACCATTGCTGAACAGGCTAAGTCTGTATAATTATACATAGATATTTGCTACATAGGGCTACAAAGGTTTACAGAAGTTGCATATTTGTACCAGTGAATACATAATGGATTTAAACTGCTTCCAAATACTGTTTGTTTTTTTTCTTTGTCATGAAAGTAGCTCCTCACAAGAGGTTAATCAGTGGAAAGAGGCAAGTGTGGTTATTTGTGGGGCCTTTTTTTGTCTTAACATGTTCTAGTTTATTCTAGGTCTCCACATTCAACAATGTAATCAAATTGGGTACATAAGAAAATGGGGTTCTCAAGGCAACTTTTCATTTCAGTGAAGTACATTTAGTAACTTTACCAACTACTAGTAAATCTAGTAGTAGAGACAAATATGTGTACTGAAAGAGTCTGAAGTGCATGAAAGAAAAACTTAACAAAGTAAAAGTCGAGAAAATTCACATGGAAGCAAGCTTTTAATTGAGATGTTAATTTAGCATTTGATCAAGTTCTGGCCAGCTACATATCTCATGAAACCTTTAATTTATGAATGGGTGTCCTTCTTTAGAAATGCTTTACTCATACTTATGTCAGTGAGTCTAATACAGGACCAAAGGCATCCAATTCTACAGTATATATTAATCAGCAAGTCAAATTAGATAACCCAATTGTGTCTTCTAGAATTAAACACTCGTTGACTATATAAATACACTTATCATCACATTAAATCAAATGGTTAGCACTTCCACTGAAGTGTTAGTTCCTTCAAAAGAAAAAATTGTCATCAAATTCTGCTCTGTGGTATACTGATAAGCTTAGGGTAACTGGTAAAATAATTTGTACCAAAGCTAGAGTAAAATACCAGATTTCCAAGAATTTCTAATAACATAGGTAAAAATATTAGTTGATGAGGGTGAGGAGAGCTGTTTTTAACAAAACAGTAAACCAATGGCTATAAAAATTATGATAATAGATTCTCTGGAAGCATGTTGAAGGAGCCAGAATATAAAGAGAAAAAGAGAGAGAGAAAAATGAGATGGATTACCCGAACAGTGAATCTTAAAAATAAGCTTTCCTGTAATTGGGAGAAAATTTAAGTATTCCATCTTGACATTCAGACTATCTTATCCGGCTTTTCATTATTCAGACGAAGTATTGTCACCAAAATGAATTCATCACTGTAACAGAGACAAATGATCCAACATGGAACAGACAGAACTATCTTCCTGTTCTTATGAAGAAAATTGTCTCTTTGTACTATTATATCAGTGACAAAGATGTCTGGACTTTATAAGCACATCTTTCTATTTAGTCTGCCTTAAATATTAATGATGCAATGATTTAACCTTTCTCTACTAGGTTCAAGAAAGAGTTTAAAGGTACTAATAACGAATAGGACTGTTTCAAACATTAAATAAATTATTTTAAAGATATGGATAGTTTGCACCACCTTGAAAGAATTAATAATGCTAAATGAAAAGGAGATAATTGAAAAGGAGCTGACACACGGTAAGACCGCATCTAATCTGTTAAATTCTTTCAAGAGAAACTACATAAGATTATGACATTCCTCAAAAAATGATCTATATAGCTATCTAAATTTTAAACACAAACACTAGCATTGCTAGTAGTCCTATAAATCTCAGGGGCATGTGGGAGAAATGTTTCCAAAAAAAACCAAAACCCCAACCTAACAGTAAAAGAAAGATGTCGCTAACCAGTATTGTCAGCTTGTACCTAGCAGTAGTGGAAAACAAAACCTGAATTCTTAAGTTCAAATTCTATTTAACATGAATATTTTAGATAATGAATTATCAAATCTCAATATATCAGAGTTTAGTAGTTATCTACAGCATTTTCTTCATTGTGTCTCTCCACATTGCCTCTGAAACTGCATTTGCCACATAAAGCATACAAACATTTAAAATGAAGTTGGCATAGTTTGTATACCAAATGGTAAAGACAGCTGCATGATTACTTTGCAAGCCAGAATCAGGAATACTGACAGACAAATCTCTAGAGTTACTCAGCTCCAAGACTGCATAAGGTATTCACCTGATTTCCTTTCAGTGAGTTTAAGCATGAATGGCAGACTGAATCTACACTAGGAGAGCAGAAGCAAGTTCCATATCTCACACTATACACTTACATTTGGTGTCGTCCTTCTATATTAACTGAGGACAAGTTGAAAATAGATATATATACCTATTTATAGAATATGAATGACCCATAAAAAAACAAAGGAATCTTTCTCCAACAGCTTATCAAAACCCTTACATCTTCTCTAGGGCTGTGTCTAGACAGGCATTTTTCCTTTGATATTATTACTTTTCAAAAAGTTTGCCTGATCACCAATGCCATGTAACAGAGGCAAAGCCATTGTTAAGACAGGCTACAATACAGAGTCTGTGGAACAATTCTCTCAATTGATGGAAACTTTAGAAAGAGTACTTTGTTATTACTTGGTGTTTTCTGGAGAAAGCATGAGGATGGATTCAAAGTAAAACTATTTAACAACGAATTAAACATGCAGATCTTCACCATAGGGTGAAACAAAAGAGGCTTGGTGTTCTTCAATTCTAACATATCTAAAAAAAAAAAAAAAAAAAAAAAAAGGTACTAGGAGTACCTTTTGTAGTACCTATTTGAAGAATAAAACCTCCCTATATTTGGGAGGGTCGTTCAGCATAAGGTTTTTTAATCACATCATCAAATCCAGAGTCTACTAAAGGACTTAATTAAATATAAACTTAATTAAATATAATTCAACTGACTCTCACATGCTCCTCTCCTTTAACTCCTCACTATAGGAAAGTGAAAGTGCTGTCACCAAGAGTCATTGCTAGCTGTTTGTTTTGAAACTCTTTTGATTTTATCTAGGTTTATGTAACAAATTCTGATATTTTTTTCTCCATAAAAAATGATAAGAAGAGCAGCCTCTAAAGTACATGCATCTTTATAAAATTCTAATCTTGACGGGCATCATTTAACATCAGACTTTCTTATATCCTTTTTTTTCACCCCTTAACAAATGCAGGCTGAACATGTTGTTTTTAAATAAAATGTCTGTTGTATCCTCTCCTCAAAAGCCCACAATCTCTAAATACACTGACCTTTAAGGCATCTCCTTTTACCTTCAAATCTTTAGTGATCTCAGCTTCCATCATCCACCTGCTAAATTTTCAAGAAAGTATACTGATGCTTTCTCATCTGAATTACTTGGTGCTGAGCAAGGACTTGCTGTAAGTTCTGTAGACAACAGTTAGGAAGATGGTACACTGATACCACTTACTACCTCACTGAAAAGGACTGTTTGACTATTTGTCTTTTTACCTGTTAGTTTTCCAATTGTAACCATCTTTCATTTCTTCTTTTCTTAGACAATAAACTCATTGGGGCAGAAACTATCATTTGTTTGCACTTTAGTTCAGCAGATCTGATTTTGTTATGGCTAGAAGAAGGCAGTAGGCTCTGCACTGGTGGTGGAGGTTCCCAAGATATACCATGGCTTGAGCAGGTTTCAGCTTGCATTAACAATTTGCTGGTATCTGAGTGACTTTCATGTCGCCTGCTTTAGCTTCAGTTCAGGGAACATCGTTACACTAAGAGAGCATGTAATGTGCAGAAGTGAATGTGTCATCCACAGAGCTACGAAACTATGGCTAGTCCAACTAATATCTTAACAGCTGAATATACCTAATCATGCATTTGTCTCATTCTGCAGGCCAGTGAGTGGGACTTTAACTTCCAGCAATATAGAGACCAAGTTTAAGGAGTAAAGTCACCAGTAGTCTATAGATAAGAGTATCACAAGTGGAACGTTCTGCTGTTTAATTTTTCCTATTTCTTTCTTTTCATGCATTTTGTATTTTCAGTCATGGAGTTACCAAGTACAACATGCAGCACTTCAGGTCTAGGTTGTTGGGCAATATGATGGAAAAAAAAAAGAGGCACAAGACTAACGATATGAACTATAAAGTTAATATACAAAAATTAGATACACAAAAGTTTTATGAAAGCAGGGAAAAAAAAATTATATATTCATGGTACACAAACACTATCATTATATGATTTGAGGAAAGAACCTGGATTACTGTTAAACTTAGATATATTTTTATTCAGTTCAACAGTTTGAAAGCCACTTTTAGTATCTGTACTTAAGAAGGTTTGATTACTTCAGACATATAGCTGAGTTGTATTCATAAAAAATAGAACACGTACTGGAAAGATGAACAATATCTCTTATATACCAAAATAAAAAAAAATCAAAATCCATAAAAAACTATTTTTTATCTATTTTATCTTGCTGTCATAGAAAAAAATAGCATTGTCCAGGCAATGGACACATATCAATGCAATTTTTCACATTGACATATTTCCAACATACAAAAACAAAGCTTCAAAACTTTACGGAATTCTGTGCACTTTATTTTCAATTTCTCTAGAAAAATGTTACTTATAAAAAGTTATTTTGGCAGTTTTTTAAAGACATTTTTAATTCATGTGTATGTATTTTAAAGGTCTCGAATTCAAAGTGTGAAAATACTCTAATGATTTTTCTGTTTGTTAAGGGAATTCATTTGGTCTCCTTACCATTCTAGAGAATTAGTTACTTTATAAATAGTTTTCTGACAATTTAAATTTGCTAGATTTCAGAATAACATTGTCCTATGCAGAATAAAGAAAAAAGCTGACTTTTTTGATGTTGATTAATTTCCTGACTGCACTAGACAAAATATTACAGCATTTTCCCTAAGTTCTCATAGATAAATACATAGTATATTTACTATTTTTCAGCTTCACTTTACTTCTGTGGCTGATAGTCTTCAGAAGGAAATTAATGATGTGGCATTCACATACACTCATCTGCAGTTTGATTTCTAAATATGTTATTGTCATCGGTTCAGCAGCATCAGTCATTTTTCTCCTCCTTAGTAGCTGGCGCAGTTCTCTGGTTTTGACTTTTGGCTTGGGAACAACACTGATAACACCAGTGTTTTTTGTTAAGGTTTAGTATGCTTTGGTCTGACCAAGGGCTTTCTGAGTCTCTTGCTCTACCAGGGAGGAAAGGAAGCTGGGGGGAAGCAGACAGAGGACACCTGACTCAAACTGACCAAAGAGGTATTCCATACCACAGCATATCATGCCCAGGATGGAAAAACAGAGAGCAGGGACTCAGAAGGGTGGAGATACACTGCTTGGTCAGGCTGGGTATAGGTGATGAGAGATTGTATTCTTTCCCTGTATTTTCCTTGTCATTATTATTATTAGTGGCAGCAGTAGTGATTTGTGTTATATCTTAGTTACTAAACTGTTTTTATCTCAACCTGTGGGAGTTGCATTCTTTCAATTCTCCCCATCCCCAGGGACCAGGGGAAGAAAGGGGGAGGGAGTGAGTGAGCGAATTCTGTGAGGTACTTAAGCCACGACAGTCATTTATCTTTATAGATGTAGTAAAATTATTAGGCATCTAAAGCATGTAACTGGAAGGCCAAATGAATGCAACCATCAATTTGTATTTGTATCACTGTGTATGAAACAGAATATTTCTTTTTTTCTGCTAAAGTGAAATCCAGAAGAAAATAAAAAATCAATTGAAAATCTGCAGAAACCTCAAAGGTATCCATCTTAGTGTCTGAGAGAAAGAAAAGCCCCCAAATTCGTGAACTAGAAAAAGCATAAAGCATCTTGCGAAATCAATGGTTACTTTTACTGGCATTAACTTTGTGTTGGAAAATTTTCCCTTAAGTCTGCTTTCCACTCATTACTCATATCTTATGAGGAGTGGCAGAGAGAACTGGGATTGTTTAGTCTGAAGAAGAGAAGGCACAGGGGCATCTTCTGGCTCTGTTTATGCATCTGCAGACCATGCTTCAACTAAATCCTTTTGTTCAGTGCAAGCCCTGTTTTTCATGGCTCTGAAGTTCAGGTTGAAACAATACCTGTCTTGACGCATTTTCTTTCCACCACACCTTTAGTAATTGCTCTAAATTCCCACATCTAGACTTCAACACACCTAAACGAAACTGTGATTTCTATTCTTCCAAGTACTCTTATTCTATAGGCTGAGAGTTCTTAGAGTTCTTTATAATTCCTTTTTTTTTTTTTTTTTTTGCCTTTGCTTTCTTGCTCTCCATATGTCTACAGGGAAGGAAACATAAGCTGCAGTTGAGTTCTACCAAATCTTAATGTTCAGGGTTTTGTATTTCAATGTACGTTTCTCAATCATGTAAGTTCTGATTTAAGAATGGGTTCAACTGCTAATGCACAGAGATTGAAGTGAGTTCAAAGGGGGTTCAACTCAGCTTTAAGTTTATTGGGTTAATTTGTCTCATGTACACCTCTTAAATTCTGTCTCTAGCATTTCATATTCTGCCTTTTCTAATTATAATAAACAACTGGGTGGGTAGTTACTGGAAAATTTTGCAGACATTTAAGAGCAATCGGAAGCAGCTATCAGAAGGAAGATTTAAAGAATTACAAACTATGTCTTTGCTTTCAAGGTAACTCCCTTTAAGCTGCATGTTTGTGAACACTAATATGTCTTTTAAAACTGAATAAATAATTTCAGCTCTAAAAGTGGCTCACAGAATGAGCATATTAAAAAATTACTAACCTTCATTACAGTAAATGTATATCTTTGACAGGTAACTGTTTCAGAGCCAGAAGTAAACTGCTGTTAGTCACTGTGTTTTTTGAAGTTAAAAACAAGTATATTCTAAAGATACAAAAGTTTAGAAAACTCAAACATCAACATTACAGAAAAAAATTTCTTGACAGAAACTACTCAGACATAAGTTATGTAATTTCTAATAAAGTTTTTAAGAAATGTTTTTAGGATACCTTGTCCAGCTTTTTACAGGACATGATATAATTTCTATTTAACCTTATTCTGACCAAGGACTTGTTGAGTTTCATGCTCAGCCTGGGAGGAGGAGAAGCTGGGAGGAAGCACAGACAGGACAACAGACTCAAACTAACAAAAGAGGTATTCCATACCACAGCACATCATGCTTACTGTATAAACTGGGGGCAGTTACCAGGAAGAGCTAGATCACTGTTGGGTCAGGCTGGGTATCAGTCGATGGGTGGTGAGCAGTTGCATTCTCTTCCCTGGTTATTTCCTTTACCTTTATTATTATTGGTGGTAGTAGTAGTGTGATTGTGTTCTACCTTGGTTACTGGACTGCTCTTATCTCAACCATGTGAGTTACATTCTTTCAGTTCTCTTCCTCTTCCCTCCAGGAACTGGGTGAGGAAGAGGGGGGAGTGAGAAAGCAGCCACATAGTTTCTGAGTTACAGCCTGAGATTAAACTATAACAGTTCTTTTGGCACCCAAGGTGGGGCACAAAGGACTGAGATAATGACAGATCTGACCAGAGTGTATCTAATTGTATTTGTGATAAACATCCATTGTTTCAGATTAATAGTCACTCATCACAATGCTGATTTATTGGCTCTCAAAGTTGTTGCACTTGATCTTACAGTTTCAGCATGTCATACCTTACTTACAGCTGGTATTTGCTGTGTTAAGTGTTTATCGACTGGGGGCCTTGGGCTAAAGCTCTCGTTTCATTATATTTTATGGTAATGACTTGTAATAAGTAGAATCATTGATCATGCAACTGGTCTAGCTTGCGTTCCCAGTGTGGTCATCTCCTCTGTACTTTGGGAGACATATAATAGAAGTGTTTAGCAATTACACATTTTTTTCCCCTTCCATGGTTGGTCAACCTGTGAAGAAGTCATTCCCGTACCTTCCCAGCCTCCTGCCAGACCATTTACAGCATCATTTGAGAGTTCTGAAGAGTTTGAATAGCCCTTGGGTACCCTTGAGAACTGCCTGCTGATAGGATGAGGATCACCATGTTGGCATGCATACAGAGTGTGTTTTACCCACAATCATTCTGTCTGATCTCGAAAGCTAAGCAGAGTTGGGTTTGTGTCTTGTCTAGGGTTAGACGAAGATATAGGAGGACCAAGAGATTTTCCATGGGACTGGACAGTCATGAGTGGCAGGGTGTGTGGGATAGTATGAGCAAGTATCTAGGCCAGTGGGCCCCTCTAGTGCTTTGGAACTTCACCACTGAACAAATGCAAAATCTAGAAAAAAATTTAAAATATTTAAATGAATTGCGTTGTCATCCTGATCATACCAGAGAGGGACAAATAATGGCAACATGTTGGGGCTTGGCTTCTGCTTCCAGAACCCTGTTCAACATCGTCCACTACCTTCAAAAAGAAAAAAAATATCTCTACATCTGAGGGCAAAACAACTGACAATGCAGCAACTCTAACTCCAAATACAGCAGCTACTCCAACTCCAAATGCAGCAGCTACACAAGCATCAACAGCAAGTATAGCAGCTACTTAAACTCTGACCACAACAGGCAGTGCAGATACTTCAGCTCCAAGTACAGCAGCTATACCAGCCCCAGTGACAAGTTGCAGCAGCTACCCAAACCCAGACAACAGATACTGCAGCCACTCCAACTACAGTGATAATCACTGTAGCTATACAAGAGGACCAATTCATGCCAATATTGGTTGCCCTGTACACAAGGGGTAAAGTTAAAAAGAGGCAAGAAAGATGAAGCAAGATGAAGAAACAATGTACTCACCACTGTCATCATCTGACCAGGAGTTATTAGTACATGAATCAGAGGAAGAAGAAGAAGAAGAGGTGACTTCTCGACCTCTGACCTCAAGAGAGATATGGAATATGTGAAAAGATTTTGCCCATCTACCAGGGGAGCACATCATCACCTGGTTGCTCTGATGCTGGGACAATGGGGCCGATAGTCATGAACTAGACGGTAGAGAATCCAAGCAGCTGGGATCACTTTCTAGGGAAAGGGGAACTGACAAAACAATTGCAAAAGAGAAATAGTCCCTCAGCCTTTGGAGATGGCTCTTGGCAGCTGTGAAAGAAAGGTTTCCATACAAGGATGATATTATAAGTCGTTCGACCAAGCGGACTACACTAGAGAAAGGCACCAAGTCTCTGAGGGAATTAGCCATTGTGGAGATGATCTATCTCGAGCAGGATGCAGGGAAAGGACCCGTAGGTCCAGATGAAATCGAATGTACATGATCCATGTGGCGGCAATTTACATGGAACATGCCATCATCATATACCCACTCATTGGCAGCAATAACCTGGAATGACATAGCACCACCAACAGTGGATGAAATGATTCATCAACTCTGAGAGTTCGAACACAATCTCGCCCCTTCCATCATTCCAGCTATGAAAAAAGTGTCTTAGGAGTTCAAACAATTGACGGATTATCTATGTGATCCATCCAGCTCTCCAAGTGTACCTAAATGCCTCAGCTATTAACAAAAGGCGTCCTTCTGCTCAAGAGAGAAGATATAGAAGTTATACACCATGGGCCACTCTGTGGTTTTACTTGCGGGAGAAGACATGAGGAAGTGGGATAGAAAACCTACCTTAGCTATGGAGGAATAGATGTGTGAATTGAAGAGGAGAGCAAAGGTCAAGGATGATCATCCCATGAAAGCTGAGGCTTCAGTCTCTGTTAAGCAGGTTCTCAGATGGAGTGGAAGAGCTGATTTTATTCAGCTCCTGTGATAAAGACTAATCCCTGTCAACAAGATATAAGTGACCAATGTAATGACTATTAGAGGGGTCCTGCCTCCATCCAGGGGGAGGTAGGGGACAATCAGACTTACTGGACTGCCTGGATCAAATGCCCAGGCACATCAGCCCCCATAGAAGTGTAAGGCTCTAGTACATGCCTGCTCACAGTGTACCCTGATGCCATCAAGTTGTCAAGGGGTGGAACTCATTTCTATTTCTGGAGTGAGAGGAGGATCCTAAGAGTTCACTGTACTGGAGGCTGAAATCAGCCTGACCGGGGGGAAATGGCAAACACACCCCGTTTTTACTGGTCCAGAGGCTCCATGCATCCTTGGCATAGATTACCTCAAGAGAGGGTACTTCAAAGACCCAAAAGGGTACCTATAGGCTTTTGGTATTGCTGCTTTGGAGACAGAGGAAATTGAGCAGCTGTTTACCTTGCCTGGTCTCTCAGAGGATCCTTCTGTTGTGGGATTGCTGAAGGTTGAAGAACAGCAAGTGCTGATCACACCATAACAGTGTGCCAGCTGCAACATGACATCAACTGTGACTCACTGATTCCCATCCATAAGCTGATCTGTAGACTGGAGAGCCAAAGACTGACCAGTAGGACCCGCTCACACTTTAATAACCCCATATGGCCAGTGCAGAAGTCTAACAGTGTGGAGCCTAGCAGTAGACTATTGTGGCCTGAATGAAATCGCACCACCCTTGAGTGCTGCCATACCAGACATGCTAGAACTTAAATATAAACTGGAATCAAAGGCAGACAAGTGTTATGCCATAATTAATCCTGCCAATGTATTTTTTCTCTATTCCTTCGGCAGCAGAATGCAGGCCACATTTTGCTTTTACTTGTAGGGGGATCCAGTACACTTGGAACAGATTGCCCCAGGGGTGGAGACAGCCTCTCCTGCTGTGAAGGACTGTTACAAGAGATGGAGTCAGATTTCATGGACCAGATGGAGTCAGCAGATTCATAGGGATTGGTCCATGCACTAAGGAATGATCTCTCTCTCTCCTTTTGTGTGTGTGTGTGTGTACCGCCCCAGTCAAACTCCCCACCTGCCGCTATCCCCGGAGCAAGTTGCACCTTCTTAGTAGCTGGTACAGTGCTGTGTTTTTGACTTTCAGCATGGGAACTGTGCTAATAACACCAATGTTTTTAGTTGCTGCTCAGCAATGTTTACGATGATCAACTGCTTTCTGACTCTCATGCTTTGCCAGGGAGAAGAAGCTGGAAGGAAGCAGAGACAGGGCACCTGACCCAAACTGACCAAAGAAGTATTCCATACCATGCCCAGAATATAAACTGGAGAGAGTTAGTCAGAAGGGTTAGATTACTGTTGATTCAGGCTGGGTATCAGTCATGGGATAGTGAGCAGTTATATTCTCTTCCCTTATTCTTTCCCTTATCATTGTTATTGTTGGCGGTAGCAGCAGTGGTTTGTGTTATACCTTAATTACTAGACTGCTCTTAATCCGTAGGAGTTGTATTCTTTCAATTCTTCTCCCCATGCCTCTGGGCGCCGTAGGAGGAGTACAGGGTTAGTGAGCGAACGACTGCACCGTTTGAGTTACAGGCTGGGCTTAAACCACAAAAATAAACTGTGAAGTATTATTATAAATAATTTAAACTCTGTTTCTCCAACAAAAGGAAAGACTGCATTCAAACATAAAATATTCCAATTTTTTGTCATGTGTGTTTGTTTTCTTGTTATTAGGGTAGCTTTCCCAGCCCTTAGCATAATATAATGAAAGTTCCGTTGTATGACAAGGATCAGAAAAGTCAGAATAGAGATACTACTGTGCACAATCCATTTTAAGACTCCTGTACTGCAGCTATGTATTCTTTGTAAAACTGTATGATTAAACATATCACTGTAAACTTATTTGCTGTGAGTTTCTTGAAACAATAACAAGTACTAGTCTTGAATTTTATAGTTTGAAAATTCAAAAATGCATTTTAAAGATACTTTCATTTCATCTCATGTACTCCATGAAAAATAATTTGTGTAACCAAACATTTTGAATGACTTGAAATGAAAAGACAGGATTAACCTTTTCCTGTTATTCTTTTGGGCTTTTTTCCCCCAGGAAAAAGAAACACAGACCAGAGAAATGGGCTGACAGGAACATCATGAAGTCAGTATGTTACAAACACTGCCTGAAATCCAATTAATGGAGCAGAATAAATTTATTATAAACTTGATACAAAGAAGCAATAAGCAAAGCAGCGCTGGGTGCGTTGGGAGTCTGCACTCCACCAGCACGCACACCCAGGATAATATAGTTACTTGTTTTATAAAGCCTTTACATACATATTTATTAAGAGGGTATAATATGCAAATTTGTCCTTGCTTCATATGGTAATTAGTTTTGCAAGTTCTTTCACCATGCACATTGCCTCCTGGTGGTTGTGGGTGAGGGTCTCGGGATGAAGTAAGAGTCTTCCTCAGTCACCTTTCTCCCAGTTTTTAGGGTTGAACTTTTTACCTTCTTCCTTTGCACATGTCCCTTGTTGATTCTTCTACCCCCTTCTTGACTGTCCTTGGGAGTTTGGAGCCCCTGCAGCCTCATAGATAAGGGGTTTCTTTCAACTCATCACGCTTGTTTAGCTTTGTTAGTTCAGCATTGTTTTATGGCCTTGTAAATCCTTTCTTGGATACTATGTTTAGTAACCTACAGATTTGCAATGATTACATGTCTATCATACACACACTACATGTAATTGTTCAACTATAATGAATATAAATCATTCAGTAATTTTTTTTGTCTCTTGTACCAGCCTGGCTTAATAAGCAAATTAACCATAATCAGCAAATTGATAGTTTACATTTATTACAAGTGCATGCTGGAAAGGTAAACACCAATGTGCTCTTTTGCCAAAGGCAGCTAATTGTACCTTTACTTGCAATAGGAAATTATTCCCAGCCGGTCGAGGGAGGTGATCCTTCCCCTTTACTCAACAGTGGTGAGACCATGCCTGAAGTACTGTGTCCAGATCTCAGCTCCTCAATACAAGAAAGATACAGGCATATGGGCGACAGTCCAGCAAATGACCATGAAGATGAAGAATCTGGAGCATCTCTCCTATGAAGAAAGGCTGCAAGAGCTGGTACTGTTCATCTGGGAGAACAAAAGGTCAGGGGAGAATCTCATCAATGTGTACAAATACCTTTAGGGAAATGAAAAGAAGACACAGCCGGGCTCTTTCAGTGATGCACAGTGATAGGACAAGAGGCAGTGGGCACAAGGTGAAACGCAGGAGCTTCCCTCTGAATAACAGGAAGCACTTTTTCACTGGGAGGGTAGCTAAGAATTAGCACAGATTTCCCAGAGAGGTTATGGAGTCTCTTTGAATATTGAAAATAAAAACGCTTTGCCAAAGAATTCATTCAATTAATATTTGTTGCTTTTCCCAGTTAAAAATATATATATGTATTCTTCACAGATCATGAATAGACACACACAAAATGCACATAAAATACCTGTTGATAAGAAAAATATGGGTTTGGTGGATATTTCCTAAGTTTGAAGGACAAAAATCCTTTTTTCTTTTGTAGTTTGCTTGCTAGCTTGCTTGCAGCTGTCATTTTTGCTGCTCAACCGGCTGACTTACTCTCCCTTACAAAGCACTACTCTGATCAAAATTGCTTCCAAGAATTTCAACCTCTTCAATTTACCTGAGAGAAAAAGAGGATTTCTTTTAACAAAAAATACTTAAGAAATGGTTCACAGTGGCCTTGCACAATAGACCCACCTGTCAAATCTTGACACTTTATAAAATTAAAAAAAAAAAAAAGGCTAGTGCATCAACTTTATATTGTTCTGTTTGAAAAAAGCTCAACAACACAGATTCACCTGCTTGTTTCTGGCTATCATAGCCTGTGTATCTATTTTGTGAATAAGGCAAGACAACTTTGTTGCTTCTTTGTTGCTTCACTCGCTTCCTTTAGCTTTTCTGGATGTTATGTTGATAACAGTAAAAATATAATATATATAAAAAAGGGAGATATTACCCAAGATCTTCTGTGAATCCAGAGCAGGTTAAAAAGTGTCCTGAAACACATTGTACTCCACTGAAGTTTCCAGTGTCTACAGCTATGTCAACAGTTGTGTTAGCTGTGCTGAAATGTACAACTTCAGTCTTCTAGCAGCAACGAAATTATTTGTTTGTAATTACACCTTAGCATGACCTGAGCACATTACTGAGAAATGCTGTGAAGCTCAAGTTCTAGTATGCTGTTATGTGATGCCTGCAAATGACAAATCATGTGTTCTTCACTAGACTTTCTAGAGCTTCACTGCAGATAGATATGATAAAACGGTACTGAAGCTTGTCATAGATGTGCCCGGCATGTCCATAGTTGGTTATAAGCACCCTTTATGATCCTGTTCAGTAATGTCATAATCTCAAGAAGCATAGACTTCCACCAATACATTCCAAAGGAATGGGAATTTAGAAACAAGCAAAGAACTGAGCCTGTGATCAACTTATGTTGCAAATTTAGCTTTCCTTTTTCCACCTTATTTGCTAATACACTAAGCAACAAAAAACCGTAATGAAGGTGGCCATAAAAATATATATTTTTTTTTCCATCATTTTGCTATATGAAAGAGCTATTCCTTATTCTCTCAGGACTTTTTTGATAGTACTTTATACCTTCTCTAATCTTGTTCCTTCTATGAATAGATTAGATAATGAAGACTAGTTGCACAAAAAATTAGATTTTTGCTTAACTGCAGAAAGAGCAGTCCCATTGCTTCCAAAATTACAGAATTTTGTAAGAATGAATATATTTTTATTACTTTGATGATGGTAAATGATTCTTGCCACTGCTGAGCTATAGATAACAAAGGGAAAATATCATCAGATGTTAACACTTCATGTAAATTATGGAAGTGCTTCTAGTTTACCAATCTAAAAATAAGCTGAAATTACTCATATACTGTATGTGAACAAAATTACTTCTAATCATAATGAACTGCCCACATAAAGAGCTCAAATCAACAATGCAAAAAATGAAACTAAAAGTAATGACTGCAGCTATCCTGCTTCTCAGGATACTTAGAATAGTAAACTGCTAAATATAAACATGCCTTCAGAAGGACACAGTTGGAATCTAACATTTTTACAAAGACAATCTGAATTTTATCACTGGAAGTTCACTGCACTTGGCAAAAATTTTCGTTTGAAAATCTTAAATTTTCTCATAGTCTAAGTAAATATTTCATGTTAGTAATGCTTAAATATTTCATTTTGATATTGTGGAATGAGACTTTTGCTCTTTTACTTTTAATATTATAATTGCTAATACTAATATTGAAAGTTGTGAAAAAAGACCAAGAGTAGCTGGAATTGGCCAATTTTATTTTCTTGTCAGGAGGAAAGTTCCGTGCTTATTTTTATATTTTGAATTTTGTAAGGTATTTTGGTTTTAGTTAAATTTTAGTTTTACTCATTATAACAGTATTTCTTCAGCTCTAATGTAAAATTCTTAAATCTAGCCTTCACTAAAACCAGCAGCAAAAAATCACATAAACTGTAAGGGAGCAAACATTACACCAGAAGTTCTATGCACATACTATGTGACATGGTGTATACTTACATGCCCACACCATGAAGTAGTTTCCCAAAACAAAATAAAACTGGATAAATAGGAAAACTTCTGACATTTAAAGGACTTTTCTACACTAGGAAGAAGGAGGAAAAAAAAAAAAAACAAACCAAACCATTCAAGGATTCTGGGATGCTAATTTCGGAGTCGTTAGGGTTTGGCTTCCTCAGCAAGGGCTGACATTTT
>JASSUY010022153.1:0-19459 GCA_032466535.1 Forpus xanthops
AAGCAGAGACAGGGCACCTGACCCAAACTGACCAAAGAGGTATTCCATACCACAGCACGTCATGCCCACTATATAAACCGTGGGCAGTTACCCAGAAGGGTGAGATTACTGCTTGATCGGGCTGGGTATCGATCAGCATGTGGTGAGTGATTGTTTTCCCTTGTTACTTCCCTTATCATTATTATTATTGGTGGTAGAAGCAGTGGTTTGTGTTATACCTCAGTTACTAAACTGTTCTTATCTTAACCTGTGGGAGTTACATTCTTTTGACTCTCCTCCCCATCCTGCTGGGAGTGGGGGGAAGGGAGGGGGGGGGAAGTGAGGGAATGGCTACATGATTCTGAGTTACCAGCTAGGCTTAAACCACAACAAATACGTGTCAGTGTACTTCAATTACTTTATTTTTTGTCTACAAATTCAGAATTTCTCAAATACTGCAGTGTGCTTTCACGTGAAAAAGAGACTGAGAAAGTTGTTATTCAGTACAATTTTCAAAGCTGTTTTACTGGAAGCATTGATCCGACATTGTGTATATACATTTGATTTCTTTTTATGGAATTCTTTAAAATTGTATCAATATACATCAGAGGGCATTTGCATCTAAAAGGATTGAAATACCTAGAATATGTGATTTTTGATGACAGAAGAAAATTGGGAAGCACCCTATCTAAGCGTGAAGCCTGAGAATAAAAGCAAACTTAAAGTTGTATATTCAGATAGAGTTCTGGAGTTATGAAGCCTCATTATAATCCAGCCTGACACCCATTTTCATTTCATCTGCAGTAGCGCCTCTGAAATGGGTTTAAATGCTGTTTTCTTGCTGCTTTGCAAGGGTTTCTTCCTGCAAGAACAGCAGAAGGAAGCCTTAGTGTGTACCAGAATCAGGGTCCAAACATTGTGTCTGTCTTGAAGGAAGAGATTCTCAAATAGAGGTTGTGGTTAAATCTCTTGCAGGATGGTTTTACTTTTTCACCCCAGTGTGTTGTGGTTTTGTTTCCTTCTGTAAGTGGTAAATTAAACAAACAAACAAAAAAAAAAAAACCACAAAACCGAAACAAAAAAAAAACCAAACAACAAAAAAAAACACACAAAAAAAACAAAACAAACAAACAAAAAAAAACCCTATGTTTTGAATGCAATTTTAAATACTGTCTCATTAAAACTTGGGGTTTTTGTTCTGTAAGCAGTGAAATAATTTCACAGAGTTTGCATTGACCTGTCAGTTGTGCATGAATGCTGAAGTTCTTTGTTTGAAAAGCTTTTCTCAGTTTATTTTGTAAGCACTTCTGCAGTTTGTGTGATATGTCCATACAGAACATCCAAAGTACAAACAAAATAAGCAAAAATCCTGCTAATGCCAATATTTTTATCTTTTTTTCCCCTCCAGTGGTTAATTTAAAAATCCCTATCCATGGTGGCTATATCAGCGTAACCCTTCAGTTGAGAATACTTTTAAAGACAATTTTGCCACTGGTGAATTTATTGATTCTCCATATAACAGCTGGGTGAAAATAAACAGAAAGTAAAAGCAGCACATGATACCCAACATGGTCATAGGAGAACTGGCTGTAATGGGTTTTGCAAGTGATTAGTTGTTGGTTTGGTTTTAATTATGTATTTTCTGGCTTGCTGGCAGCTCTTGCTGAAGCTGGTTTTGGCGGTTGAGTAATATGTGGTTGTACGGAAAGCATTAATAGCAGCTTAAATAGGCCTTCACATGCACACACGGTTTCCAATGGGAATGGTTTGAAACGGAGTGATCTCCTAGTAGCCACCCTTGGGGTGTCAGGTTTCCTGCGAGCCAGCAAAGGCTCATGTGAAAACAATCTGCCTGCACCGAGCCTGTCCTCTTGAGCAGCAGCGGGTGCATGTCGCCTTTGTGGAGCACCGGTTGGTTTTACAGCTCCAAAACCTGTTCAGTGATTAAACAGCTGCTTTCCCTTTCCAGGGGAAGGAAGAGGGAAGAGTGAGGGTTCTTGGTCTGGGGTTTCTGCAGCCTTAGTGGTGATGGTGGTGGTTTTCCAGCAGCGAGGCCTCCAGGAAGGGGGAGTGTGCTTGGCTTCAGAGCAGCACCAGGGCTGCTGGAAGGGAGGATGCTGATTACAATAATAAACAAATGCTGGGGATAGATTACTGCACGGTTGTCAGAGCAGACAGCGCCAAAGGAGGAGATCCCCAGCAAATGCTTCAGAGGTTGCAGCTGGACCCTTTGCTGGAGATTTTTTCATTTCTTTCCTACAGGAAGGAAGTGACTTTTTAGATTTTGTTTAATAAGCTTTGGCTGTTCTGTGGTGCAGCATCCCGTGGGTGAAGTGAAGCAGGCTGGAGATGGCTCGGTTACGGTCATAGCAACACCAGCTGGACTGCAAGGGAGGCAGGGAGAGGAAAGGTGGGCTCCTGGCTGGTCACACTGACGTGTTTCCTAGACTGAAGTGTGCCTCATCCCATTTTGACTTCTCTGTAAAGCTGGCTTTTGGCACTTTCTATAAACAGAAGTTTCATTGGGGATTTTGCCTCTTCTTCTTTTTTTTTTAATAACTTTTTTTATTATTATTTCTTATTTTTTAACTTGGAATGGAGCAGCATGGAAGGACATGCTCTTCCTCACCACCCTCTGCATCCATCATATACCAGTGGATTATAGCTTCTTTTGCTTGGGGAAATTGAGATCAAACTCTGAGCTTGGGGCCTGCAAGAAACTGTTGCCAAGGTGAGCTGGGGGCAGTCCTGGCTGGATGTGGAGACGA
Organism: Forpus xanthops; assembly: GCA_032466535.1. NCBI lineage: Eukaryota > Metazoa > Chordata > Aves > Psittaciformes > Psittacidae > Forpus > Forpus xanthops. Next base: position 2,748 of record JASSUY010022153.1, read on the forward strand.
CAAGATCCTCGCAGTGCCATGGGGCCAGGTTAACCGCAAGGAGCATCACTCGCCATCACCGGCTTTTAGCCCAGGCGCCCAGCCCATGGGAAAGAGTGGGGACAGGGAGGATGTGACAATGGTGCTGTGTGAACTGCCCCCTGGGGAACACTGCCCAGGAGAGGGGCACGTGCAAGAGCTCTTGGAGGGTTTTGTGACAGTGTAGGTGGGAAAAAAAGGAACCTTTGGAAAGCTATAGACCTGGCTTGGAGGACGTACCAGGAAAATGTAGGCTTCGAGGAATGCATAATGATGATTGGCCTGAACTTCAGTTTACGTGAGTTGCTGACAAAATTAGAAAAGGTATGGTAAGCACAGTTTCATATACTCATGCTTTTGAAACGGGTTATGTTTTTGAAAACTACAAAATAAAAAGGGTAGGCTGATGTTGGGAATTCTGTGTTGCTGTTAAGGTCCTCATGTGACCCTTGTTTGTCTCTCAAACATGGAAGTCTGTTGTTGCTTCTCTTTCCCATTTCAGGCCCTACAATATTACTTTTAGAGCATGTGCTCAGATTGTGGTCATCTTCTCTTTTATTTTTCAAAGGAAATGATAGAAAAGTTTGGACTTTGCTAAGTGAAGAGCATAAGGGACTTCCAGGATGTCTGTGACCTTACTTCACTGTTGACAGAAAGGAAGTGCTCCACAGTTTGGTGTTAGATTTATTTGAATGTTAGCTAAAATGTTAGAACTTCTTATGGCTTTTATAGGTAGAATTACTTCCAATGAATGTCCCACTTTTCCCAAAGTTTCATCTGTTGCTCTTCAAGCTGGTTATGCTTTCTCTCACCAGGACATTTGGTAACAGTAATGCTGAGAGGCAGGAGGCTTGGCTTTGCAGTGATTGCGCTAATTAGTGAGACACATGAGATTATTCAACCAGAATGTTTTCATCTACTTGTCAGCACTTCCAATGAAACCTGGATCTGTATGTTTGTAACTAGTCTTAGCTTGGCTTTGCATCCTGTATTTTCTTTTTTTCTTTAACATTTCTCCATGTAAGCTCCCTGTGCCCTGCAAGACCAGTCTGTAACAAAATATATAGTAGTTTATTTACACATTAATATAAAAAGCATAAATACTGTGGTCACAAAGCAGGAGAGCAGATGGTAAAGCCTGATTCTGTGCTGTTCTTTCCTAAAGCTCTAAACTTATGTTCTTTTCTTTAAAACATACAAATCAGCACTAGTATCCAGAACAGTAATATAAGTATCAGAAAACAAAATTAAGCTACTTTTGTTTTTTATTATTATTTGTATAATTTCGGTTAATTTCAAAATCATCATTCTGGGTTGTCAGAAGACTGTTGTAAACGGGTTTGGATTTGTTGGGGTTTTTTTTAAACTCTTGTATTTATATTTTCCTACAGTAGCAAACTGGAGTTAATGAGACAGATACTGTTCAGTATCCCACTAGCATGACCCTTCCAAAAGTGGCAGCAAAAGCAGATATGACACGATTTCTTCACTGTGTAGATTACTTGCTTCTCTCTTGCTCCCAGTCTAACAGCAGGGCTTCACTGTTCCCTTGTAATTGCTGCTGGTTGCCTGTGAAGATTAGGACACATGCTGGACACTTTGAAATGCTTCATGACATAGTTAAGACAGTTTTGAAATCCTAATGTCTTTTGAACCATTCAAGCTTTGGCATTCTCAAATTCCAGGCACTCCCCCTGTGATTTTGAATATTCCAGTGTCTTATTTTGTCTCAAAGGAATTGATCTTAGCAGTTCTCAACAAAACAAAATTGACAGGTCTCTCAGATCCACTGTGTTTTTTAGCTTGAAGTTTACTGTGTCATTACCTGCTGTGCTGAAATTCGTAGCATGAAGTAGATGCTTCGGTGCTGGAGAAGAAAGCTAACGTTTTAGTTGGTGAACTCTGACCAGAGATTCTAATCTGTGCTTATTTAGCAAGGTTGGTTTGTTTTGTTTTGTTTTGTTTTTTTTTTTGGGGGGGGGGGGTGTTTTTGTTTTGTTATGGGCTTTTTTTTGGAGGGTATGAGGGAGGTTGAGCAGGTTCCCCTCCTCCTCCCCTGCTTCATCTCTCCCTCTTACTATTCCCTACACCCCCATCGTGTTCCTCCTGAGGAGTTTGCTGCCATGAGAAACAGTGTTGTGTCTGATCCTGGCTTGCAAGCTGCTTTCAACATTCTTGATTTGTTAATATATGTTCTTAGGAGAGAATTACAAGTGCTGTTGCTGTGGTCGTAATGCAGAAGCCAGATGGCATTTGCAGGAGCTTGCACGGCACTCCCTTCCTGTGCAAAAGCAGAATTGCATTACACTGGTGTGGGCAGGGCCACTTCGGCTTTGTTCAGTCGCATTTCTGTGACTGCTGGAGTTAGTATTGACAGATTTATGATGCCCATCAGGTGTTGAGTCAATGCTGTGCGATGGAGCCACAGAGGTTGTTGAAGGGAGGCTAACATTCTCAGCTTTTCTAAGTGCACCATCATTCTTGTGCTGAAAGGAATCCTTACCCACACACCATTTGTTGACTGTTAAGGTGCTGTCCGTAAGGTTTAAGTGCACATCAAGACAGCTTTTTGGAAACTTGAAGTGTCAGTGCAAAGCTTTTGATAGCACAAGCATTTGAAAATTAGATGTGAAAAATACCCCAAAGTGTTTTTTCGACAAAAAAGGTTTTTTTTTTTTTCTTCCAGGAATATTTGAGAGCTTAAGTAGTGATTAAATTTCTAGCATATCTAAAGCTAATTGCTGTTTTGAATTGCTTTGATCTTAATGCCATAGTCTCAGTGGCTATAGTGATACCCAGTATGATCTGTGTATAATCTTTTAGAGAGGTTTTATGTCTGTCCTTATACACTTTCTAGCCACTGATGCATTTATGATAATGGCAATTCTGCCCAAGGGTTTTTGCATGCATACTGCTCTTCTGAATGTGAATTCATTATAAACTGATTGCTTAACAGCAATTGCTACTGCAGGCCTCTGAAAGAGCATATTGGCATGAGCCTTTCTAAAGTTGTGACTGTCCTCTGACAGTAGAAGAGAGACTGTCTGGATGAGATGGGTACCTGGATTCTTCAGAGACTTTTTTAAATTGTCTGTTTTTACAACAGCATCCCTCTCTCTTGGCTACCCTCAGCGTTTGTAAAGGAGGGAGCAATAAAAGTCCTGTTTCCCTTTCACAATGGCCACTTTCAGACGCCTGTATCATGCCTTAATTCTTATTCCCTTTTCAAGAGTCATCAAAAAGTAAAAAGCTTAGAGTGAAGTAGGGGCTAAAGGGAACATCTGACACAGCAGTGTTCCCAGCGGCAGTTGGCAGCAGAAGGTAAAATGTATCTGGTTCAGTACAGACTAAACAAGATGCTATTAAAAAACAAGAAATCCATTCCCTTGCTGCTTGCTGTGAAACCTCAAAGAATGATGTTCTGGCTGATGTCGATGGTAAACAGTTATGTTCTTTGGTTGGCACTGAGCCTTTTTTTCCAGCTGTTTCAGCTGGAAGACTTTTCTGCAGCTACTTTGAGCAGTCATCACCTTTATTCCTGACCTCTAAAAGAGACGAGTGCAGCATTTCTGTAACTATGTCTTTGCTGACTTGAGCATTGCCAGTGGAGGCAGCGAACAGTCATTTTCGTGGGACTTGCAATTCCTTGCACCAAGTCTGCTGTTCATTCAAAGGCGTGATTTGTGTTGGGTGAAGTAATACAAAACTTTCTTGTCAAAATAGCCTGTGGGTAACCTTTGATGGGGAAAATGCAGGTTTTCAAGCAATTTTTCATTCATAAGGAGTCAACCTCAACCCTACTCTAATTCCTTTTAAGATCCTCATGTGGTTCAAAAGTCACAAAAGTTTGCTTGTTCTGTGGCTTGTATCTTGGGATTAAAATTACACAGCAGTCTGTGTGCCAACAAAAAACACTTCCAGTCCTTTTAGCACAGCATCAGCATTGGACCTGTACATCAGTTTCTTTCAAGACACTTGTTTGTGTGCCATAACTTGCCATCCCTGCCTTGTGGTCAGATATTTATTAAAAAAACTGTGAAATTCTTCTTCCTAAAGCATATAAAAAGTTAAAAATTGGGGTGGAATACAGAATTTGACTGTATGTAGAGAGTTAAATATACATTGGGGTTAAACATTGATAAGTCCTGTATGTAACTGTTTTACAAACCCCATGAAGTTATAATTGGTATAGCATGCTAATGATCTTTTTTGTAAGAAACTAAGTTGAGTTTTATGTCATCCCATATATAGTAAAAACTTAATTGAGGGATCCTCATAATAGAATCTATAATGTTATAGGAACATCTGCTTATTTACTTTACAGAATAAAATAGCATCCCTGTTTTAGATCTTTTATCATAAAGTGCAGGTACTCGAGGATTCTTAATGGTGAAAATGGAATGGAGTAACATTCTGAGTGCTATAAAATGCATCATGTCTTCTACTTTAATTTTGTTATGGAGATGGGGATTTTCTTTCACCAGTTTCTACCTTCAGTGGAAAGATTCAGGCCCTCTGACGGGCCCTGTGTTGATGGCAATGTACCAATGAAGACAATATAAACAAATAAAATCTGAAAGCAAGTGTGTGGAAGTAAATATGCTAGCAATTTAGAGGGGTTCAAAGTGAATTAGAGGCCCTCTGGAGCCATCATTTGGAAAAAAGGCACTAGAATGCCTGTTGTCATGGGAATGCTGTTGGTTTGGGGTTTTATGGGGGTTTTTGTTTTATATGTTTTTATATTTTGTTTATATGTTTAGGTGTGTTATATTTATTTGTTTGGGGTTTGTTTTGTTTTGGTTCTTTTTTATTATTTTAAAAGGAATTTCTTTTTGCCTTTATAAGGGATTAATAGTTTTCAAAGGACAATTATTTCTGCTGTCGTAGTTGTTCAAATATGCTGGTAGTCTGTAAAAAGGAAAAGTAAACAAAAGAACATTGATGGCTTTTTAACCTTGGAATTGGAATCAGAATGCTTGGTTCTCTTCAAATCTTTGTCATATATTTTCTTTTACACTGGGCAAGTCACTCTAGTTTGCCTTTGAGCTTATCCAGTAGTAACTCCCAACTGCAATCTGCTCCATCTTAGAGTCATATTCAGAATTGCCATCTCTAGCACTACTTAGTGTTACATACCATATTTATACATTCTTTAAAGACAATTGCCATTGTATGGTAATTTAGTATTTTATTAAACTGGAATTAAAGCAAGCGATAGGATTTTTATTATGGAGACAAGACAAAATCAGTATGGCTAGGGTGAAGTAGGTACATACATGTCAATCTAGTTATTTCTTCTCCCTTCTATCTTTCAAACTTTGAAACTTGCACCTTAATTTATATGTAGGATAGTTTTTTTCCTTCAAAGAAGAGCTTTCTTCTAATTTAGGACCTTAAGCCTGCAAGCACTTGGGCATCTAAAAAAATCTGTTGACCTCATTCGAATATATTTTCAATCCAGTTTAAAAGACATCTGCCCATAAATATTTGCAAAGCTAGCAAAATATGGCATCTGTATAGTAATAAGTCCAAAAATTAAGCTGATAAAACTATGTAACTATAGTTCAAGAACTCCAAATTTATTCTGGCAAAAAGTCCTTCTCTGTTTCCCATGTATTTCCTTAGGTTTCTTTATAGTTTGGATCACATACACACACACACACCCACCTCCATACACACCCCTTTTCTTTTTCCTTTGCTTTGTTTTCCATGCACCAGGAGAGCACTCTGGACCAGTTCCCCTTTGTGCTGGACTAAGAACAAGCGCGTTTTATGGTTGTATCCACCCCTCTTAATCGTGCAAAAGCAACAGACTTCCCCCCTCCCCTGTCTTGTCCTGCATCCTCCCGTATGTTGCCCCTTTGGTTCTGGGTATGCTTCCATCTGAGTAAGTTTCCATCTCATTGTAGGGAAGTTTTTATAATTGCTTTTTAAGTATTGAAAATTTAAAATTGGATTAACTCTGATGAGAGTTAATTCTAGTTGGGATCTGAGCAGGGACAGGCAACTTCTTTCATTACTTTTTGCATCACAGAGGATAGTGAAGAAGAATATAGAAAATCAATGATCAAGGAAAAGGCAGGAAACAGAAAAATGATAGATAATGGTGAACATGGATTGGGATGTGTACAGGATAGATAAAGTTCTTTTGCCCACTTCGGAATAAGAAATTCTAAGGGAGGTTAACCACAACATGTTTACACATCTCCTAAGAATGGAAAGATTACGATAACACAGCAAAGAAAGGAGGTTACTACCAGTTGTTACTAATTACAGCAGTCTTAGGACAAGATGGGAGCCCATCATCCTTGTTAGCCTTCCAACAGAGGACTATACCCCAAAAAAAATCTTGAAGATCTTTTATATCACTGTTAGGAAATAACTAACTTAATGTGTCCATCTTTCCTGTTAGCTGTCTTTCCCATCTTGCATTCCTGCTGTACTTCTTTCATGCGCACATTGATGCGGGACATGATATTTGGATTTCTTTCCCTCTCTCTTTTGAGGACTGCAGTGCACTTGCATTAATTAACTTTAATATCACTACTTTTGGTTTATCCATCAGCTGACAGTGATTTTTGTTTTTTGTTGGTTTTTTTTTTTTTTTTTTTCCCCTGGAAAATGGAAATCAGAAAAGAGGAGTCAATTAGCAAAGTTAATTCTTTGAACTGAGCTGTCACAACATGGCCGTCACAGATGGGATTCAGGAATGTGAACAGCAGATTTACTGTGCCTTAATCAATGTAACATGATGAGTGGCAAATGCAAGAATCAAACTCCTTTGGAATGAAACATTTTTTAAGTGCACAAGCTTAAGTGTGCTCTCAAATATAATCAAAGTTAGCATGTTTTGTGAAGGTTCTCAATAGCTTCAGAATTAATATTGTGAGTGAGGAATAGAAGATTAGAGATCAGTTTCTTTTTAATTGTTTTCTTTTGAAGCTTTTAAGAGGCATAGAAATGCAATTGACATGACCAGGCTTTTGTAGCACAGATCCGTGTATGATTAAAAGTGTAACTGCTATGTGTGGTTGTATTTCCTGCTGTGTGGTTTGAGCTGGTTTTCAATGGGTCTGCTTGTGTGTTGGAGACATAGGACAGGAGCTCCAAAAGCCTTCAGATAAGCATCTAATTTCTTGAACTGATGAATATGCTGTCTTATTTGGGTTTGTTGATCATCAGATACTTATATTTTGCTTTTTTCATTTTAAATGCTACTCTGTTTTCAAAATTATTATTTTTATCAGGATGGTTTAAAGACAGTAGAAGTGACTTTTTACCTCTTATAAAATAGTAAAACTAATGACAAAGAGTAGATAGTTGTCCAAAGTCACCTAGTGGCTCAGCTGGAAAGCCAGAGCTTCACTGATGCCTCCCTCCCTCTCCCCACTCCCTCTTCCCTCTCTGTCTCTCCTTCACTCACTTTTCCAGCTGTACCATCACTTTTTTTTTCTGCTTTCTTCCCTAACTGAAGAAAGCTTTCATGTTGTCTCAAATTCACAGCTACTTTCCCGCTGTTTCCAGCTATTGTTTGTAGAATGTGAAACAGCCATTCTAAGATGCATGACTATGCATCTTGAGTGTGGGGAAGGTACAGGAGCCCTCTCCTTTGCTGCTCCTGGGAAAAGATGAAGATTACTGAGGTGTTGCCTGGAAGAATAAAAGCCTTTCAGGGATTTCAGTTATTAAATTTCTTTTACAAAATAAGTTTATTTAGATCTGCATCAAGTTCTTGCCACAATCTCTTTTGATTAATCCTATTGAGACAGCTGCTACACCTCCTGGCTCTCCACACATTTATATTGCTCTATTAGAGTATACATAGATGTATGGCCACTAGAAAGCGTTGCTGGTGATGCAGGAAGTTTTGCTTGCTCTTAAAGGTAATAATGTATTTGTTTAGATGAAGACAGCATCTATAATGTGTCTCTTGAGGCACATGTTAGATCAGAAAATGAGTTTAATTTCTAGAGAGAGATCAGTCAGCTGAATTGAATCACGAGCACTTCTTTTTCAGTATTTCATATGAAATTCAGATTATAATACATCCTGCTGGTTTATGTCTCTCTCAATATATTACAGGCCATGGTGTACAGTATTTTAGCTATAAAAATGGACTTGTGGCAGCTGTAATCATTTAGCTGCAGTTTAATAAAAGCTTTTTTAGTTAAATCTTTCATTGCGTATGACCTAAAGCACTTAATAGAGTTTGAGTTTCACTAGGCTGTGTCAAGTTTCTGCAGTGTTTAATTTCAAAGAGAAAAGAAACAACCTAGCTAAGGCTGAATCTGTGCAGTTTCTGAGCAGGAAACAATTTCTAGTACATTTGCAAATGCTGCACTGTGTGAAATGCGTGGGAGAACAGTAGACAGTTACCTTCCGTGCTACAAAAACTTGCAGAGAACTCGGTGTTTATAGCTCTAAGTCCAGTTTCAGTCAAGGATTTCAAACTCTTTTTCTCATGCTAAGAAAGCTAGACCTTTTATAATGATGTTAATAGGGTTGCAGGTTTTTCCCTCTGCATCTCAGTCACCTGAGAAAGCCTATGTGCTCTGTTCTAATGCTTAGGTCTACTAATAAGAATAAGCTCTTCCCTCCATTTATTTAGAGAACTAAGATGTTTGGACTTTTTTCTTTGGTATTACAGGACATCCAAGCTGAGATTGATGCCCACAATGACATCTTTAAAAGCATTGATGGAAACAGACAGAAGATGGTGAAAGCCTTGGGAAACTCTGAAGAAGCTGCCCTGCTCCAGCACCGTCTTGACGACATGAACCAGCGCTGGAATGACCTGAAGGCAAAGTCAGCTAACATCAGGTAAGTAATGAAAATGTGAAGATGTGAATGGGGCACATTTGCTGTCTTCTGAAAGGCTTGAGAAATATGACCACGGTGTTGAAGTAAAATTCCTATTTTCTTCCATAAGGGACCCCTGAGCAAAGACATGAAAGATTGGTGCACTTGCCTGCCATGAAGGCTTAGTTACTACTCTTCTCTCCAGATATGTGCAGTTATAACTTACCAATCTGTACTATTTTTTCCAGAAAGTATGTCAGATATTTCCTCATTGTAAACAGCGGTACTGATGTAGCAGTTCTGTGAATCTACAATTACTGTGAGGAGAAATCAGGGGTTTGTTGTTGGTTTTGCTTCTACCACTGAAGTGAATAATTTGATAGGACTTGCATCTTAAGTATCTTGATCCATATTGATAGTAATGTTGTTTTATTTTTATTGCTGCTATTCAATTATGACGTGTTTTAAAATACATATTCATCAAGGAATTCATTTCATAATTTTTTGACCCTACCAGTGCCAAGCACACTGACTGTCCAAGTGCTTGTTAAAGTCTTTGCAATGTCATTTTGGAAGTATATATTACCATATTCATTAATGTGAACAAAATTCCACATTAAAATTAATTACACAGAAAAGAATTTCTAGAGCTTTGTTCTGCTTGCTTGTTGATTAAATGAAACTGTTCTTTTAATAGGACAGAATAATGTTAAACATTCATATGAATCTTCCAAAGGGCAGAAAAATAAGTTGAGCTTGGAATTCAGGCACAAGAGTTTGAAAAATTGAGAAAGAGAGAAAAAATGTGACACTTGCTTGTTGTCTTCACTTATCCCATCACCAGCCTGCGAAACGGTGAAGTGAAACAGATAAATCAGCTCCAGAAAAGCCCACAGGCAAAGCTGGAACCCAAGGAACTGGTACTTGCAGAGACTGGCTGCACCACACAAGTAGTTAAACACAAGAACTGTTGAACTTGGGCTGTTATGAACTCTAGTCACAAATAAGTCAGTCAGAAAGATGAAAACATGCTTATAAAGATAATAATTTAGCACCTGTGGAGTTCTAGCAAGAACAATTCAGTTGCTTTCCTGTGGTTGGTAATAATTTGAGAGAAACTGATGGCCAAAGAAAGGTCCTTTGAGCCATTTACCCTGGCTTAGCTGTGAGCTCAAAAGCAGTAAGACAGACACAATGATTGTGCAGTGAATACTCAGAAAAGTGGTAGTACTTTGGTCTTCTGAGTACAGACCCATCTTTTCCCTTCTGAATGGACATGATGCATGCATCCTACTGGGCAGCTTTAATGTTCGTGTTATTCTACTGGCATCTGCAATGCTGCATAGCTACAAGTAGCAGATAGGCAAGGAAGAGAATACTGGAGCAAAGACAAGTAAATAAACCTTTCAAATCTCAGTTATGACTTAGAAGAGTGTAGCATTTCTGGGTTCATACATTTTGGCCTCTTCTTTGATTGCAGTTCACTTTTCTAACTCATTCTGGAATGCTGAGAGCCTTCACAGGGAACTAACAAAGCACAGAGCTGATAGGAAGTCCCTGTGTTGATCTAGCTGCTTGCCTTCAATTTTTGCTTTCTTGGTGTACCTTTTTTTCAAAGATGAATTGGAAGGCAAAACTGTATTGATGAGTCTTGTGAGAACAGCATATAATCATGTTAGGTGCTAGGGATGGTGATTGAAAAATCTGATTGTTTTGTTACGAGTTTTAGTCTGGGATGGTGCTTCTAAATGAAGGTTTCTCTAAGTTTTTAAAAACATTTTCAGTTATATGTACATTTTTGTTATACTGATTTTTAATTGCTGAAAGTACTGCTCTTCTCTTGAGGTAGTATGAGTTTTATTTCATCACTTCAGTCCTCCAAGTTCATGATGCTAAAGTCATTGTGTTGTTTTTACTTCCTTTCTGCTGTAAGTAAAGGGAGTTTCAAACTGGAAAAGCAGCACTCTTGTGGCATACTTTTAAATTCATGGAAACTACTTGCACCTGTACTTGTAGAGAGTGTAACACCACCTGAGAGCACTCCTTGAAATTATTTGTAGACTTATTCACGCTGTTTCCTTTTTCTGTCTTTATTATCTTGCTCCCAGGAAGAAAACAAAGCTGCAAGAACCAAATGTTTAGGAGAGATTCTTTTCTCCTGAGGCAGGAGGTGTGAGGGTGTTAGTGTCTGGGGGAGGGTAGAGATAAAAGTATGGGAGAAACAGAGAAAGATATATTTAGACCACCCACAAGTCTTTCATTCCATGTGTTCACTTTTCGCTTAACAGGAAAAAGGTTACCTCCATAGAAGAAGCAAAAGCTAAGGAGGTCTCCAGCTGTGAAGACAGCCTCTCAGTGTCAACAGAGGGGGAATTATGTCAGAGCTGCTGTTCTTTTGGATGATTTTATTCAGCCTGGTTGGAGGGGGTTGCTCTCAGTCTGGTCAGCTGGATGTGGGAGCATCTGTGTTTTTCAGGCTCATGCAGGATTCTCTTAGGAGTTCTTTTGGATACCAGGTCATTGACGCTGTGTAATGGTGTTGCTCCAACTAGTGTGCAAAACCAGACAATCGTCTATAACTGGCCTAAGTTTCCTAAGCCCTCACTGACCTGGTGAATCCCTGGAGATTTACAGTTCTTTTTCACATGAGCACAAGCACCTGATGCTTTGTTTCCAGGTTGTGTACCTGTTCCAAAACAAAAGCCAGAAATCCTGTCTTTGAAAGTACAGAAGCCCAAGAAGCATTTCAGAACTTCAAAATGGTTTATTGGCTCTCTTTAGTAATGTCTATATGGCAAATGCAAACTTGATACAAAAACTTCACACTGAAATGCGATTGGGAGCATATCTTGGTTCCCTTGCTCCTGTGCAGCATTTGCTTTGAATGGGGTTTACTGAATGCATCTGTGTTCACTCCCCAGGAGAATTGAATGCTTGTGTCTACTCTTCAGCTGTTGCTGCTGCATCTCACTCTCAGTATTGTTTTTGATAAGATTAGAAGGATAGCGTTCAGGAAAAAAAACAGGCTGATGTGGTATGTTTTCCCCTTAGCATTTTTCTGACCTTTCAAGAGAGGTTAGTTCACTTCAGAGAATTTTCAAGTCCCTGTTAGTGTAATCCATTTCCTCTCCACTCCTTACTACTCTACCCCCACAAATTTAGCTTGTACTGGACATTGAAACCATGTGCTAGTAGTATTTTGCTACTGTCAATCTGGTATGCACATGGGTACTCCTTAGTGGTAGATTACAGCATTTAATCTAGTATCATATGCTGCATCATTCACATAAATATCGAGTGGTTTTTCACTGTTAAAATTATTGCCCTGTGTGTTTAATTAACAGTGAGACACTTTTAGATTGTCCTTTAACTAGCTGCAGGAGTTCTTTCCCCCTTAAAAATCTCCGTTTCATTTGGTATCCAAGAATTCCGCTAAATAATTAGAGCAGAAACTTTAATCCTTAGAGCTTGCCAGTTTTTAGAGGTGAGATCTTTTTGTACTTTCTGGATACAGTAATAAATCGTGATTAACAGAGATTTCGCTATCAAATGTTCAGAAAGCTGTAGATCTGCACACTTGTGGTTGCTTCTAGAAATTTCTAAGGATGGCTTATTTTTAAGAATCTGTGAGTCTAACAGCAAAACTGTAAACTCAAATGTGGCCTTCCTTGGCTTGACTGAGAAGAGAAATGACTCTTCTCTGCCTCATTAATAGGAGTAGAACTCTGTTTTCACTTCCAAAAAGGAGGGCTTAGTTCTGAGTACCTAGCACCTGAGCTTAACATATATGCAATGCTTTGCAGCTTGGTATTTATGAAGGCCTTTTTGACAGAATGTTAAGCTAGCTGTGAAAAGAGAATGTGAACGTTGTGCATGGACCACCCTGTGCTTTAGGAGCGTGTCTCTGTGTGTGGCTGGGGCCTTCAGGCGCCAACTATAGTGAATGCTCCAGCTGTGCACTATCTTGCTGTAGTGTTAATGCTGTCTGTATGGGAAATTGTTCGTTGCGTTGGAAGTAGTTCTTTTTGGTGGGTATTGAAGAACTGAGGCCAGAAGAGCTGAGTCAGTACACGTCAGTCAGGAGCTGCTGGTCTGCAAACCGAGGCCTTCCAAACAATTCTTCCTCAGTATACACATAACGGCAAATACAACAGCTTGCTTGTAATTCACTGTAGGGGCAGGATGCTGGCTTTAATTCAGTATTGAGAGAAAAGGTATCAGTGAAAGCAATAACGGATGATAGAAACAGTGATGCATGAAACTGTAGGCAGTAAAATATTGCTTCTAGCAAGTACTTCATTTTTCATTTCTTTTATGTCTGATTGCTTTCCTGACTGAAGTGGAATAGGTTCCTCTTCCTATCGGTAGTTAGTTTATCCTTTTCATAAACGTGATCCTTTTTTTTTTTTCTTTTTATCTCCTCCCCTATGCCCCTTAATGACTGCTTTATTGGTTTATCTATCCTATCACTGGGAGATCCCAGCATACCCAACCTATGCTTGCTTTGAAATTAACCTCTCAGCACATCACCCTTTCGATCCAACTATTACCATAGCAGTCCCAAACATGCACTTTGAATGCCACAATAAGAGAAGCCAGATGATGTGAGTTACAGTGAATCAGAAGGATAAAAAACATGTGCAAAGTAGGAAAAGGTAGGAAACAATAAAAAAGTTTAGTTCTCTTATCTGTCAGAAGCAGGGCAGAAAGGTAGAGCTGCTGTCTTACTACACTGAAAAGGATTTAGCTGTACTCCCATCATATATGTGGAGAATTGTTGTTTACTGGTATAAACTAAGAACATACCACTCTCAGATGATTCCATAATGTACAATGACTGCAGTAAAAGAGAGGTAGTCAGTCCCTGTCAAAGATTTCCCTGCAGCAGTGTCGGCACTTGCAGGGAGAAGCCATCAAGTCAGGGTATATTTTTAAATTATGGAAAAAAGGTGTTGTGGAATCCAGAGGTTTTGCCAATTAAACTGAAAGACAGATTCACTATCTTAATTCTCTAGTAATTCACTGTCAGCTGAAGATGATGTATTAAATAATTTCTGGCACTGATATGTTCAGCAACAATTTACTGTTGATCACTGGTGGGAGAACTTACTGCTTTTCTTGCTGAAGAGTCAAGGTCCTGGCACAAAAGAGTTCAGTTTTGTGGTGCCTTAGCTCACAAAATGATGCTTGTACTTTGTGCACTGCAGTGGTAGAGTCACAACAAACCGCAGCATTTATGTTGCCTAAATGTGTAATTTTCAGTGTTTTAGATAAGATGTAGCATTATATATATATTTGTCTATGTTCCCCCATTTTTCCTCTGCTTATTTGATTTACTGTGCAAAATATTATGAAGATAAGAGTTTTTTTAAATGCAAAGTTGCTTTGCAGTTAAAGGCTTGAAACGTTCTTGTCTTAATAATGGAGCAATTTTACTTATTTATTGTATTGCTGTGCTAGTTTTGCCATTCAGGGCTTTAAAGATTCTCTTATGTTGTTTCTCAGGGCTCACTTGGAGGCCAGTGCAGAAAAATGGAACAGATTGCTGACATCCCTGGAAGAGTTGATCAAGTGGCTGAATGCGAAAGATGAAGAACTGAAAAAGCAAATGCCCATTGGAGGGGATGTTCCAACCTTACAGCAACAGTATGACCACTGCAAGGTAAGTTGCTTAAGTTTCGTAAATAGGCTACTGTGAATAGTAGAATGAAGCAAATTTGAGAACAGAAGAAATTATAAGTACTTCCTAGTTACTAATTTCTAGAAAAAATCCATAGATCCCCCTTTACTTCCCTACATTGCCCTCTAAAGCACAACTGAGATATTCTGTAAAATTTCATCTGCAGGATTTCTGATACATATGTTCAGTCCAAATACATAATTTCCTTTTTTTTTTTTTTTGTTTCCTGGTGTTTTGGGCAATTGTTATTGAAGTTAAGAAGGGTTTACAAAAGTAGATACTGAGCAAGAACTGTGAAAGCAATTTTGAATGTAAGTTCAGGAAAATTATGGGCTTTCTACTTGTTACTAAATTGACCAGTAACTCCCCTGCACCCCATGTAGATTTATACTGCAGAGATGGCTCAAAACTAGTTTTGAGAGCTAACACTGACCTGTGCCTTGTATTGTTGTATCTGTAACACACTATTCCAGCTGATTTTGCTAGTTCTGTTCCAGTTTTGTGTGTAATAGAGTATGAATGCCTAAGTATTTTTTGACAGTAACAAAATCTGCTGTATTGACAACATGTCTTCATTCATGTAGAATGTAGAGTCTGTGTCACCAGCTATGATGAGTAATCATAAAAAAGGTAATCATAAAAGTGAGGACATATTTACCATAAATATGTTCTAGTATGGCTGGTTCCATCTTGTCATTGTATTTTTTTTTTCCGTATGGTGTGAACAAGGAAAGAGAACAAATGAAACTTTTATATAGCTAATTTCATAACATCCCTTTCACCAGCCCAACAGTGATGTCTTTTCTGCTGTGGTGTTTACTGAGGGCAAAAACTGAGTTTAGGAGAACAATTAAGAGTACCAAAATACTCAGAATATTGTGAGGAACTACAGGAAATGTAGCCTGACATGAGGAGCACTTTTGAGACTTAACTCCAAAACATAAAGAGGTAAAGGAACTCTGCATACATTTCTCCTTAATTTAGTCTTTTAAAATAAAGTTATTAGCATAAACTAGGATCTTTGTTTCTTGAGAGTTCATCTCTTCCTATTAAATCATCCACTTAAATCATCATGCTCTGTTTTCAGGCACATCTGCTGTGAATGTGTTATAATGCTCAAATGATGGATTGTTAGCGCCAAAGAGCAATAAAAGGCTGAAACAGATCCAGATATGTTTTAAAGGAGGTCAGTGGGAGGTGATAGATCTCTACAGGTCATTTTCTGAGGGCTTGCCTCTGTTTCATGCTAGGTTATAGTATGTGTGTGATAATAACAAATAATAATGGCAGTGCCTCACATTTGAAGATCTCAAAGCAATTTATAAAAATGGGGTTTTGTTAAGTCATTACAAAGTAGAAAATTTTAAAAGCAATAATGCTGAATGTCTGGTTTGTGAACTGCAGCAGTGTTGAAGGCACTTCTGGATTGTTTAGTCCTTGCCCTTACATTTAAAGAATAACTGATGTTTTGTTATAGGTCGAGGTTAAGACTCTACTGAGTGTATTCAGGAGCTTTTAGATAGTCTTCTTTCATTTTCCAAAAAGGCTGTATTCTTGCAGTGTCACTGTGAGTATTGGATATAGTTGTCTGAGCCCAGTATTTAATACTAGCTAAATCAATGGTCTGCAGCAGCACAAAGTTAAAGCAATCCTGGCATCACTTTGAGTATTTTGTGCACCTACGCAAGCAAGAGCACAATATTCAATTGTGGGTATTTCTTAGATGATGACTAGTTTATTTTCTAACAGTTACTTTGGTAGGAAGCAAAAGCAAGAGAAATGGGAAGACATTCCCATATACCATCTGATGATACTGTGCCATAACAAATGTGAATTATTAGCATGTTTCATTTCACTTTCTGTTAAAGTATTGCTTATTAGTCATTACCAGAGGAGGGGAGCTGGACCACAGCTGTCTGTTGCTTTGATTCTCCATGGCAGCACTTCACTGCTATTTCTCTGCAGAGAAGCTGTGGATGCTCCATCCATGTAAATGTTTAAAGTCAGGTTGGAGAGGGGTTTGAACAATCTGGGCTACCAAAAGGTGTCCCTGCCCATGGCAGCGGTGGTGGAACTGAATGTTCTTTAAGGTCCTTTCCAACCCAAACCATTCTGTGATTCTTAACAGGAACTGTTTATTCCTTGTTGAAGCTGCAGTTTACTAATAAAATGCATCAACCAAAAAGAAAGGAAAAACGGGGGGGGGGGGGGGGGG
>JASSUY010022153.1:19469-35017 GCA_032466535.1 Forpus xanthops
CCCCCCCCCCCCCCCCCCCCCCCCCCCCCCCCCCCCCCCCCCATCCAGAAAGAAAACCCCAAACCCACTGCAAGTCGTTCTTCCTTCTTCTGCTTCCTCAGCGTAGTTAAGAGATTGGTCAGTGTGGTTAGGATGTTGGATAAAGATGTGCCCTTGGTTGAGGAACACAAGTTTTATGTCTGTGATTTATTTTTTTTTTATTATTTTTGAAACCTTATGCCGAGTCTGCTTTTTCAGTAGATTCTTTATAAAATAATGGGATTCCACACTGTCAGTCACTCTCTGCCTTGTGGGGGTATCACTGGCTAGTGTCACATGCTTTGCTGTTTTAAAAATACCCTGTGTTAAGCTAAAAGTTGTCAGTGCAGATCTGAGGTACAACTGTATCAGAGAAATACTGCAGAGAGATGACTTAATTTCTTATTCTCAAGGATGCTCCCTTTATTCTACCTCTCATCACTGGCTGTCCTGGTACTTCTTTAAATGTTCCTTTGGCCACGCTTCCTCAAATGTTAAACCTTCTAAGCATTTAAACATGTTTGTAAGATTTGCTTTTAATCAAGTACTTTTCTTATGATCCTGCATTGAACTTCTGCAACACCACATCAGCAGGCCTGCCTGAGCAAGGGCTCTGCTTCTCCAAGGTGCTTCTGTTCTCCTCTTTCCTTCAGTTTCACCACCAAGTGTTGCTCTGAAGTTGTCCTCATGCAAATTGAGCAATTCAGTACCTCACTTCAACTTGTCTTCTCTGTGATCCTTTTGCTCTTATTTCAGTTCGGTACCTCACTTCATCTCACCTGTACTGTGATCCTTTTGCTCTTATTTCCAGCTTGCTTACCTGATCTTGTCTTTGCTGGTACTTCAAATTGTGAAATGGTGAAATAGTGGCTCAGCTGTGTAAGATGTGCGCTCACGATAGTCTCTAATCATGTTGGTCTTCCCCTCTGTTAGTATCCCTCTTGCTCAGTCCTGACTTCAGCTGTGCTAGATAAGTACGGTATTATGTGGCAGTTTCGGTTAGCTCACATTGTTTATGTGCCACTGAGGTCTGTTTGGGCAGGAGGAAGTAAATGATTTGCAATTTGATTTTCAAACTTGTCTGAGTTTTAAATAACAATTACTCTCTTACACTTTAAAAGCAACCATTACCCACAGCAGTCACCTGAATCATGGCTACAGATTAATTAGCGCTTCCCAGATTAACAGGAATCTTTGTGGATGTAGCAAATACTTGTAAATTTTGGACTGATTTTTGCGTTCTTCAGACAAACTTCCATCAAGTGCTAGCAGTTCATAGTCTTATCACATACTAATTGCTATGCACAGTCGAGAAATTAACACATCCTATCTGGGTGTTGAGTTGTGCTCTGTGTCTTGCAGGGGGAAGGGCAAGAGGAAGCTTAAATAAGGGAGCATGAATTTCCTATTTTAATTATTCTCAAAATTTCTTTACCTTTGTGTATGGATTGTGGTGGCAGCCCAAGAACACTGGAAAGGTCATAAATGCTTCAGGATGCTGAGAGGAAGTTTAAAAGTACCTGAGTTAAAAAGCCATTGGTATGAAATGTGCCTATCACTAAGGCTGTGTTCACAATCCTGAACTGTAGAAAAGTCGTCTGCAAAGGTACTGACGCAGGGAATAGCTTATAGAGAAAAAAATATGAAGGCAACTGCCTTTTCAGTTTTTCCATAATCACAATTTCTCATATTTGCCTGTCCTTACCAACTCAGGTTTTTCCTTTCCTTCTGTTCTTTCCCAGTCTTCCTTATAAATACTCATTTAGAATTTTAAAGTGTGTGATGCAAAATTTTATCAGCTGTATAAACCATGAAAAAAAAAAACCAAACAAATAAAAAAATAAAATCTCCACCTCCCCAAAAAAACCCTAAAAAAAACCCAGACCGTTCTTGAAAACCAGCAGCAAAAGCACCCAGAAGACAACCTTTATGCAGATATTTTATTCTGCCGAAAAGGAAAAGCTATATAAGTAACATGAAAAATCAGTGGGTTGGCTTTGTGTATAGAATTACCTGGAGTCACGCCTCTGCACAAGAGAAGGAAATGCAAATGCTGACACATTGTTCTCCAGAGATGCACTGAGAGCTTTGTCTCTCACTTCTGCTGGAAGAGCTCCTGACTGTAGCTTTGGAAAGTGTACTTTTGCTAAAATACAAAGATTGCCTAAATTATATAAATCACTGTGGTTTAGCTTTCAGGGAGAGAACAGGACGTTTCAAATTAAGCAGAAATGGGTACCCTCTCACATAAATCCTGTTGGCATCTGTCTGCATAAATGAACAAATGTCTAGCTAATGCTAAATAATGCATGTGTCTTGGATCACAGAGATGCTTAACTTAGCTTCATTTGAGCTCGGAATGAATTGGCCAAGGACCTCTGAATGTTTGATTAGTGATTTTATATTTATGGATAGGTCATTAATATTTGCAGGTACTCTTCAGACTTCTGGAGGTTGCTGTCTGTGTATTTTGTGGTTTAGGCTTGGTTTGTTAAAGTAATCAAATGCTGAAAGTCTCAAGAATTTATTTGTTTTACTTAGCTATTGTCACTTTATCAAAAGTGTTAGCGTAGCCAACTGGAAATTGCTTTCTGCTTGTTGTTATCCCTTCAGGGTGCCTGCAATTCCATTGTTTTCTTTTCAGCAGGAAAAGCCTGTGAGGAAAAAAACATTTTTCTAGCCTTAACTTTCTCTGTACTCTTTTGGTGTGCCTGCCTGACTTCTGGCAATGGGTTTATTCTTAAATTAATTCCTATTTAATTATTCTAGATTTGTTTTTCTTGGGTATTTTCTATATTGAAATCTGCTTCCATGTTAGGATTTACTATTAGAATCACAATATGAGTATTATAGCATCAGTGCTGCCCTAGTCTATGTTCTTCATTACCGACCAGAAAGGGCTTTATTAATTTCATGATCTCATAATTAATTTCTCATTGCATAAGACATGAAGCATGTGCAGCAATGGTCAACTTTGTTGCTGAAACATTAATTTTGACTGAGATGCAAACTGTGAGGGGATGAGAAAAGAGAATTGAAGAGTTTGCAATTGGAAGAGGAGGAATAATATAGCCTTTTGCTTAGAGGAAGAGCTGCAACTTGATCTGATGGACAAGGGTGTTTGAAGCAGGAGCTTGAATGATCTTTACCACACTGCTGTGAAGTGCCTCTTCAAAGTAAGGATGTTTTCAAAGTCTGTATGCTCTGTCATGAGGGGGAATAGTCTCCCCACTAGTAAATCTGCATTGCTGAACTGTTTGAGAGCTCTTAAGTAAACTTGTAATGGATAGGACTTTTTAAGCACTCCTGAAGTTTTAAGTGCTCTCCATATTTGAGAAGCCTGAATGTTGATTATTGGTGAAAAAGAGAGATTGCACTGTACAAAAAAAATTATACTGTACAAGGACAGTTCAATCCATTAAGCTTTAGCTGAGACTCTTTGAGGTGTGTTTAGGAGGAAGAGGTGGAAATTGTGGGTGGGAATATATTGTTACAGGAAAGGAGGAGTGCAGTTAATGCCTGAAATTAAATGAGGCTTCTCAAGGGGACCTGTCTGTGTTAAAGCCGTTGCTTGAGGATTTACTCAAACTGATCTGTGTTACATGAATGATTCAGGTGTGTATGACTGCTCTCCTGGACTATTTCTCCAAAAAAAAGATGTGTAAACGGAAGCACGGCTCAAAGAATGAAGTGTTAAATTAAGATGTTAGTGCAGTGCGTTTTTTACTTTGACAAAAAAATGTTGCTTCTGGCTGTATTGCAGCTTATTCCCAGAAGAGCAATTGTCTTATGGTAAGTCGGGAAAGTTGCAGTGGATCAGTACTTAAGATAATAAATAATCTGAATAATCAAAGAACTTTGTCAGTTTTACAGCGGAGTAAAGCAGGTTGTTTTACTGTTGAAAAAAAAAAATGATAAACACTTTTTCAGTACTGTTTATATCTATTTCTATGGATTGTCTTTTTAATACTGTAATTTTTATATAGGTATTTATCAGTATGTGCATCTCATTTTGTCCATTTCTGAGAATCCAGTGTCTCATTTGTTTTAGTCAATGAGTTCTTTATAAACTTTTGATAACTCACAGGATCTTTTTCAAGCCACTGAACAAAGCCTATATTTTTCTCAAAGGATAGTTGTTATCCTCAAACATCTGAGAGGATGTTCTGACATTGCTGCGGAGGGAAATGTGTGTGACAGAAGTCAGGGTAATGCTGCAGAAACAGCACAGCTGACAGCATTTTTCTCTGTTCCTTAAAAGTCTAGTGCCTCTTTCTCTAGTATCGCTTGGCTCACTTCCCAAAAGACCACTCAGCTTCCATCATTATTAGTGGTAGCCTATCTACTAATGAAATCTCAGAATACCTTGATGCAACAGGGTATGTCAGACCATCTGTTTCTGCTCCTCTGTCTTGAGCTGGAAGACCATAACTGACTGTAGCCTGATCTTCAGCGGTAAGCCATGTGCATATCCAGTGAAGGGGGTGGAGCACAAGCGTATTGGTAGCCTATCAGACAGCTACTGCATTTCCTTAACTACCTCAGCTGTTCATCTCCCTATGTTCTTCTGACTCCACTGTATCCTTATGCAGGTATAATGACTGGAATCTGCAGTAGCAATAGCATGCATATATAGAATGAAGTTGCATCCATGTTGTATACTGTGGTAAAACAATGGCTCTGTGTCTTACACTTTCTGATGATGCTCAACATTTTATTGGCTTTTTTGTTGTTGTTGTTGCAGCTGCATATTGAGCAAATTATTTCAGAGACCTGGCAGTAAAACTCCGAAGACCTTTTTTTTAAGCTGTAACTGCCCAGAAAAGTGTTGAGGGTTTTCAATCGTGAATATGCTTTTTTAAGATCGGAGGTTTCAATTGTACTAAAAAATGCTGTGTATCACCTGAAGCCTAAGGACATCACAGAAATGGGCTGGTACAAGGAAATGAGATAGAATTCTCTGAATGCAAATATTTTTTTTTTTTTGCTGAGGTCTGTTTTTCCAAAGGCAGAGAGCTGGGAAAAAAAACCAGTGGCACAGCAGCAGCTGATCTGTTTTTCCAAACCACAGAAGCCCACCAGAGAGCCATAATAATACAGTGGCCATTGCTTTTTTCCACCATCCCCCTTTTTTTTTCTTTCTTTTCCCCCAGAAGCTTTTGTAGCCTGTATAAGGTAATACTGAGAACTATTTCTCGTGTTCATACCTTTCTCATTCTGACACTACTTGGAGATGCTTTCTGTATAATCGCAGAATAATCTTGGGTATCTGATCTCACTGTCATCTGTTTCAGTAAATTGGACCAGTAAGAAGAAAGATACTTCTATTTAGCAAAGCTGCTCACTTGCCCTTCAGGGCACAGAATGGGACTTGCAGGGAATAGTTTGAATCTTTTAGAAACTCTACATAACTGACACATGCAAGTGTTAGAGGGTTTTATTCTCTTTCACTGTGTGTTCTCAAAGGGCAGAGTCCTTTCTGCATCATTGTTTTGAAGAAAATTAAATGGGAGTGTTAGTTTATGATCTTAAATATGCAATAAGAGAGAGGATGCCGCCACTTAAAAATCCTTCTAAAACTTTGTCAGCACTTGCAGATTGAACTGGTGAAGAGTTTATTTTCTGTTAAGGATATCTTCATCTAGATCCTGCTTCTTGCTGCTGCAAGTAAACTCTTTAGGGGAGGAGAATATTTATTCCAGTTAACTCCTCAACTATTGGATCCTCAATCCCTTTTTATTACAGCCAGTAATCCACCCTAGGAACATCAGCCATAAATTGGAAGAATTGTGTTACCATGGCAGCCTCCTGTTTTCATGCAGATTCTTCAGATTAAAGGCTAGGCTTCGCCATGTTTGTACAAACTAGGGGAGCGAATGGGATTTTGCTTTTTCTCACATTTTTGTAAGTTTCCCCATTTTTGTTCTGTTGCTTTTTTAGAATCAGAAGAAATGAGAGTCGGTTTTTGTTTAATGGGCAAGATAACCTTGTAGAAGTTATTTTGGGCATTTGTTTACAAGAATGCTGAACCTCAGCTGTTGGGTGTTTCTTTGAAAGTTACCATACATCTCCATCTTCTGACCTGGGTTTCAGTGAGTTTCTCTCATCTGCAGTGGTTAGTCTGCGGGGCTGGGAAACTGCTGTGGAAATGTTACTAGACGTAGTTTTGTTTTCTGAAGTTCTGGTCTTCCAACTGTAGCAGCCAAATGATGGCAAAATCTAAAATGGTGCTTAAAGACTTGGAGCTTTCTTTTTAGGAAAACTGTTAGAGGTTATGCTTGTGCTAACTCATGCTTCCTGCAAAGTAAGTGCAGTGGTGTGTTCCAGTAAGGTTTCATACTGAGTTTAAGATTCCCACTCCCACACTTTACGATTCTAGAAGGCCTTATACACTACATAGATTTGTCAAAACTAGTTAGTTGTTATAGGGAGAAGAGCTAGGTTTTTAATTTCAGTCTGATTTGGAACTTGAATCCTCATCTTGTCAGGCCAGTAAGGATGACTCCTTCTCTAGTGGCACTCAAAGTATCATCAGTGATTGTCCACATCAGAAGACTCAGGGTGCTCAATAATAAGGTACAGGTACGATTCCTCTCTATAGTGCTGTGCCTGATCGGCCTGCAGTGTCTGAAGTTGTTCTTCACAGAGCTGCTGAGATCACTTTGTTTTCAATCAACACTTTGTAATCAACAGTTTACTGATTTCTGTTGTGTATGGTGTAATTAGATAGAAGGTATTTGCTTGTGCAAGGTGGATGTTTCTTGGGTTTGTGTTTTGTTTTGGTTTTATATTTTTTCTTTTGTTTTGTGTCCTGGTTTTGAAGTGTTTGTTTAGGCACCTCTGTCTGGAAGGAGTGCAGCTTTGTGCTCACCATCACCCGTTTATTACTGGCATTCTATTTTACATGCCTGGTTGCTCATCTTATAACTGTCTCCCTTGGAATGTGTGAGGGCATTTAAAAGCATCCTGTACAAAACCATAGTTTGCTTGAAGGTCCTTTCTATCTTGTTGTTTAATGATGATGTAACATTATGTCAGGGCTGGTGGTGAAGCAACTGTTTTCTGAAGTAATTGCAAGTGCTGTGTATTAGCTGGCTGTGAAGCATTATAACCCACTCTGCCAAATAGAGAGTACGTGTGCAGTAACTTCTGTGACATGAGCAGCCTCTTCTGGCTCTGCAGTGAATGAGGATCAGCCTTAACTGTTTTTGTGATTGTCAGAGACAAGGTACTGTCATTGACATGTGATTGTGCTAATGATAGAGGGTTGTTGTTTGGGTACCCCTATACCCTGTTTCTCTGCAGGACACATTTCAGGAACGTGTAGGAGGCTGCATACTTCTGTTGAACTCCTAACCTAACTCCAACAGCCTCACAGGGGCTGTTGCTTGAAAGTACAGGCATGGCCTGTACTGAGGGAGAACAGGTTAAAGCTTTTCTCAAAGAAACTTAATAGCTGCTGATACTAGTAGTTTATTTTACACCGTAATTTTAATCTTTTAGACCTTTCTTGTTAAATGAATGTATAAATGAAGAGAAAAAATGTGTATGCCAGTGTTTGATGGTATAACACAATAAAACAATATTTTCCAGTTAGTTTCATTCAGTGTTGTTGGCAATTTTGTTTTTGCAAACATTTATAAGCTTTAGAAAGAGTAGTAAACTAAACCCATAAATCATTAATATTCTGATACATTTATTTCACTTTTGTTTGAATTTGGAGAGAGTTTTCTACATTCCTTGTGTATTGCTAAGTATTTTCTAGTCATAAAGTCTTAATATAAGTAATACAATAGATTAAAAGAAAACACAGAAAACTTCCTCTTCCTTGAGGCAGCTGCTTTGCAACTTTCATGCTTGAAGAATTTCTAAAGTGTAAAGTAAAATCTCTTGATTAATTAGACTATGCTTATGATTGTATAAACAGTCATTAAAAAATGCATACTGTCCTAAATATGTGATTCACTTGGGTGTAAATTAAAATTTTCAGTACCAACAGAGACTTCAGTGATTGAATCAAATCATTACTTTAGATAGTATATTTTTCATTAAGTCAGTGAAACAGGTCAGCAAGAATTTAGAATTAGCAGTAATAGAAGAGAGAATAGTAAATGAGATCTTTAAAGAAACAACTGGAACAAATCTCTTTTTTTTTATATTTTTAGTTAAATATTGCTTTGGTTCATGTACTAAAAAATCACTGTCCCTCTTGCTCCAAGTTTTATAATCTGTATTCATTCACCTTGGAATCAACCTAATAGGAAGTATTTTTTTTTTACCTTTTCTAATTGTCTATTTATTAAAGTAATGACAGTTTGTACGTTTTCTCTTTTGTGGTTCCATCTCTTTTCCAAGTTATGAACCTGCCTCTCACGAGGTAGGTTAGAGCTTTGTGTAAGCATTCATTACCTTAAAGGGATCAGATTCAAGACAGGGCAGAAACCCTCCAACTGAACAGAATGCTAAAAATATAGCATTTAGATGCTCTGAAAGAAGGGGAAGACTGGTTTGAATGTATTTTTATCATCAAATAAATGCAGGGGGTTGGTAGGGTATAATTTTTAGATAACTATTGATGACGTCTGACAGTTCTGCCCTGTGCTTTTTCCATGCACAATTTTCCATCTAGACTTTTGAAACAGAGAGATGCTGTGCAAAATGCTTTGCACTGACATCAGTGATGTGGTTTGTGTGTGCCATCCTGCTGGGTATGGACCTTTTCAGGGGCCTTAGTGCCTAATACAGTAACAAGTCCCAAGGCTCTGACTAAAAAGTAGACTCTGATAAGCCCTTTTTGCCCCCCCTCTTCTGAAGTAGTGACTCATAACCTCTAAACTGGGAGTAAAAACTACTACTGAACAATTGTAACCTGCATATGTACCTGAGACATAGTATTTTCCATGTTTATTACAATTTTTCTAGAGCTGGGTGCTTTAGTAAACCAAGCAGCTTTTGATATGAATAAAAATGAGAACTTGGGATGGTGTATATTTTAGTTGTGAGGATTTAGAAAGATTCTAGGCTTGATTCATTAAGACAGGCAGTACTTGGCTTTTTTATAGAGAGCAATGTTGGTCTGTTGATTTATTTTCCGCAGCAATTTTAACATATGTAGAAATCTACATATTTTTCTAATGAAATACAGAGAGAATGGAGTTGTATATTCATCATAAGGATTGGAGAGTTCTGTTTCAGTATTTCAAAATCTAAGCCTGTTACACTTTTGATATTTAGCTCAGAACTACTCATGATTTCAAGATTGAGGAAAAAAGAAAAGTAGCTGTTACTTATTTAAAGTACCTGGAGCTAATCTACTACTGTGAAGCTGACAGAAAACACTATTTTAATTTTGTTTGTTTCAGTTACATTATAAAGCCTGGTAAGGGTATTCTGGACTCTTGGAATAGAAAGCTGAAGGAGGCTGCTGTGTGGGCTGCATAGGTTGCTAAAGGGAAAAGTGCAAAAACATGCAGGATTTGTTGGAGTGTTTTTGTTTTGTTTTGCAATGTGGTTTGATATGTTTTGTTTTCCAGTCTTACTTGAGTGGCACAAAATGGAATGTGTTGAAACTGTGCTTCTTGTTTGTAAATATAAATCTGTATTTACAAATTATAGGAAAGGCTGGAATTAATAAAAAGCGAGGGAAGAGAGGGTAAATAAAAAAGCTCAGGATAATTGCATTTAGTGATAAAATTGCCCATATGGGCATCTGCCCTTGGAATAATGGATATGCTCATAATATCCTTGCTAAGTGAGCTTAAGCTGTTGTTTGGGTCCAGGTTGGTTTAGTTGAGCATTGTGCTTTTTCTTCTAGATAGAAAAATACATAATCAATTTCTTTGTGTATTTTGGCATGTTTTCCCAAAGCTAAATTCCTGGTGTCTTTCAGAGGTATGACGGCTGTCTGTTAGTTAGCACAGTTTAACCTATTACTTTTGTAGTGACAAGGTGATCAGTGCTGGAAAACGCAAATACAAGCTGGACATAAAGGTGCTTGTAGAGTTGAGCATACCAGTCTTCCCTGTCAATGCGCTACACTGGGAAACTGAACTGGAAGATGAACTACTATTTGCAATAATAAATACTCAACCTGAACTCACACTGCTTACTAATGAAAAGTCCTCAACTCTGCCACAGCTTTTCTTCTGTGTGCATTGCAGAGGTGCCCAGTGATGTGCTGTGGTGGTACTAGCCTTTCTTGGAGACAGCACCAGTAAAAAGTTCCTTGAAAACTGTCTCTAATAATCAATGCTTAATTTTGTGTTGGCATTCTGCAAAGATCAGTTCATTCAGCAGTGGTGCTTGATGTCTGTGTGCAGGTAGTATCAGAACTTACTATGCAGCATTTTCTCCAACATCAGTGATGTTCAAGCAGTCAGCATTTTTCCCTGTCATGTTGTATTTGTGATGCTCAGAGGTGGTCCAGAGCTCAGGTGCAGCAGACAAGGCTGAGCAGGGAGGAGGTGATGTGTACAGGCAGGGAGAAATTCACCAGAGTCTGAAGCTACATGGCAGTCATGCTTGGTTGAAATTACTAATTTTTAATAGGTCAACCTCATTTGGGATGATTTTCAGATGATCTTATACTCTTCTATATGAGCATGCTGATAATGCCTTCTGACATTCATGGCTACTAAGAGATTCTTATCTAGTGAGCATGGTTGCTTAGCTGCTGTTACTGAAACCCTTTTTTCACTGGTATCTTCCTGCTTATGCTTTGCACGGTGATAGTGCAGCAGCACTGGAAGAAGAGGAAGTTGTTTATCTTAATACTGATCCAAAGTTGTGGAATAAAATTACATGAAGTAGTGGCTGGTAGTAAACACAGTATATAAGTCAAGCATACAAAATCCCAGGGTATGTGAAAACAAAGGTACTTTTCTCACTGCAGAGAAAACAAAAGAACAAACACAGGGCAGATGTGAATCTCATTGCTTAATGCTATCCTGGAAAACATTTGGGCACTAAGATGATGTTTGTGGTCTAAGAAACTATAGATTTCAGCAACTAAACATGCTTACCCCATTTTGACTATAGTTGTAAATGAGTGTGAAGAGATTTCTAAGAAAGCAATGGCTTATTTCCTGAGTTACAAGCACTGAAGCTAGAGCACTCCATGACTAAATGCAGTGTAAATGAACTGAAGTAAAATTCCGTTGCTGTTTTTAAAATCTTTATTTACGGTATACGCTTTTTGATTGAAGAGTTCTGGGATAAGGCACCAGAGTGTATGTGTCTTGCTGTACTGCATTTACACATTTTCACTTTTCGTTTTTTTTTTTTTTTTTTAATGGCTGTGAGTTTATATTTACATTTCTAGGAAAAACTGTAATATGTATGTTAGAATATTATTTGTTACTCTACTAGCACTTAGCTCTTGGTTTTAAGACAGTCCCCATTTTGATTCTCAGTGTTACTGTTCAGATCTTCAGTGTTTTACTCATTGCTTCTATTTCTCACCATACTTTTACTAGATAACCTTGGTGTGGCAGTTTCTAAGTATTGAGGACTAAAAATAAAAATTTGATCATATGCATTTTTTTTCTTCTGAATAATTGTTTATAGTTTCACATTTTTTGCTTTTAAGGAAAAGAAATTGTTTAATAGATGCTGGGTATGTTACATGTAAAATACCTGAATTCTTTACCTGAAGAGCTTTAAAAAAAAAGTTTTTCATGCTGGAGAAACAAAATAGAGTTAAGGAATAAAGTGAGTGAAAAGTAAATTTGTCTTCTGATCTGGCTGATGTGTCCGCCTTCTGTGGGAAATACCTGTGGAACTGAGTTAACTTTACTAGGCTTCATGGAAGAATGCTTGTAAGTACTAGTCTCATTCACTAATTGACCCCAAATTAGGGTCACTGATATTTAAAGCCTTATTTCTCAACAAAAAAACACTTCACAGTCATCCAAAAAAATGGATGATGACATTTGCAGTAAAGTGCAACGGTGCTTTAAAATAAGAAAAAGAAGAAAACCCCTGAATGAAACAAAAACAAACAAACAAAACCAAAACAAAATGAAACACCCCTTCCCCCCAATTAGCAATTTATCACTCTTACAGAATTATTTAAAACCATAACTACTCAAAAAAACAAAGCAAACCAAAACCACCCCCAAAGCCCCAGACAAACAGCAAAGCAAACAAAATCCCCTGATTACATTGAAATCAAATAACACACTTAGTTTCATAGTAGGAGGGCACAACCCTGTAAATGGGTGACAGTTTTTGAGCAGGTTTTACATAGTGTTTTTAAATGCATGTATACCTAATGCCTTGCAATGTTTTAATCCTCATTTCTTTTTAGTAAGATTGTAGGGTTGACTGAAAGCAGTCTTTTTTTTTTTTTTTTTACTTAACTACTTAGATTAATTTACAGGTCCAGCTGTGTTTTCTGTTCTGTTTTGTTTTGGGGTTTGGATCTCTTTGACGGTATTTGGAGTTTTGCTTGTTGGTTTTGGTTGGCTTATTTTTAGTTTTTTTTTTTTCTATGAGACATTGTAAGATCACCTATTTAAAAATGTAAAGACCTACCAATGCTGTTGTGTTGGACAAGTTTAATTTGCAGAGACAGAGATGGATCTAAGGAAAAATACAGACTGTCGCATGTTGTAACATAAAACATGTTGCAACATGTTAGGTGTTCCCTGCTTCTCGAGGAAGAAGCTAAAACTCCCAGCTGAAGTTCTGTTTGTTTGTTTTCGGTGTGATTCATGACGAAATCAACTGCTACTTAAGCGCACACCACTGCAACTGTGTTGTGATACCTGCTGCATTGCTGCTGTGCCATAGTGTATGTGATGTATTGCAGTTGGGTCTTGCTTTTTAATTTGTCCTTTTACTTTTTCTTTCCCCCATTGCCAATGCCTTGTACACTCATGAGACAGGTGTCAAGTTGTGCTTTTTCATGTTCCTGTAACTTGTGATGGCAGCTAGAACCATCTGAGGGAAGTGATGAACTAGGAGTAGACAGTCTTGTTGCCCTTAAGGTATTCCAGCTACAATTCCTCTAATTACAGTTGTCCGGAATAGAATATTTCCCATCTCAAACACTGCTTTTTTTTTTTTTTTTTTGGCAGTGGTTTTACAGTATCTTTTCCCTTCTGAGCAGCTGTTGGAAATACTAGCACATGATCCAGAGAGAGAAAATGTTGAAGAAGTGACCAGAAGCAGGGATCCAGGATAATCTGCTACAGTAACCAGCTATATGATATAATAAGCTTTACAAAGGCTGTCAGTTTAGAGAGTTTTGAAAATGAGAAGCCATAGCAGAAAAGGGTTAGAGCAAAAAGAGACAAGGAGAGGAGAGGAGACCTTGGTGAGGTCATGGTGTAAATTTGACAGGGGAAAAATTTCTGGGTTGAGCTCTAATAATTTTGAGCCCTTTTTTCCCCTATTTTGAGCATCATTTGGTTGACATAACTTCTGTAGCTGGTCCTGATGACACAGGACCTTTGTTCTGAGCCAGTGTAGCTGCTCCTCTGCCTAGGGAGAATCCATCAGTATATGACAGATTGTTGACTGTTCAGTGATAATTCAGCTGTCTTTCTAGGCCATTTGCTTCTGAAGAAAAAACAGACTGTTGCAAAGAAG
The DNA here is from genome assembly GCA_032466535.1 of Forpus xanthops. Classification (NCBI taxonomy): domain Eukaryota; kingdom Metazoa; phylum Chordata; class Aves; order Psittaciformes; family Psittacidae; genus Forpus; species Forpus xanthops. Next base: position 33,081 of record JASSUY010022153.1, read on the forward strand.
AGTAATTAACTTTGACAGGATTCTGAAATTATTTTCAGCCCACTCTCATGCCTGTACACATGGGTACATGCACAACTAAGCCCCAAAACCAGAAGAGGAACACTAGAGGTAGTCTCAAATTGCAACTGGTCTCTAGCATTTTGCTGCTTTAGTATTCACCTGATCTCTGGTGCCTGTGCTTCCTCCTGCAGGGGGGCCATATTACTGCCCTTACACAACTATCAGACAGGTGATTCTCCTCTGAGTCTTTTTGCAGTGATCTCACTTTTCTGATTATTTATAATTCATAGATGATGTCGTGTAGTACAACCCATTTTGTTCGATGATAGCAATTTATCAGTGAGGACCCTGAACTACCCTTGCACTAAGGAGGCTGACATTGCAGGAATCCTCTCACATATGAAAGATGTGGGCATGCTCACAAATGCCCATATTCATATATTGAACAAATATTCATAGTGCTACATACTGTCAAGTTGCTCTTGAGTGTCTTGAGTTTGAACTGCAATTACTGAAACTCTTTCTCAAGACCTCTGGAGTGATGAGGTAGGTACCAATTTATAATAAAGTAGCATGTGAGACCAAACACTAGACTTGTCCCATTTATGTTGTTTGAAGAAATGCAGAGGAAATTTTAATCATCCAAAATAAGCAAAAGGTGACCAGAGTTTAACTGCTCTTAACAACAATATAGTACCCAACTTGTTAATGATATTGTCTCAGTTTGAAGCAAGGATCCTATGACTTGTTAATGCTGATAGTTCATCAGCACTTAGTAATAATAAAAGCTAAACAAATCCAAGTCTGTCTGTTGCTGGCAAGCAAAGAAAGATGGGTTTTGTCTCTCTTATGCTAACTAGGGAAATGGTTACTATTGCATAGTGCAGGGAAATAGTGCAAGACACTGCAGATACATGTGGTTACTAATGCTAATAGAATATTTGAGTACTCTTGCTAAATTACATCATTATCCATTTAATATGCAGCAGCTGTTTTGTGTGTCTTGTGTCAGGCTGGAGGCATTGAATGTTAATATGCAGAGAAAAATACTAGGGTTTTTTTTTGTTCTTTAACCCTCCCCCACCTTTTCTTGTAAGGATTTTCTGATATGAAAAGCAGAAGTTAAACCAGTAGCTACCCAAAAAGAAGAGATGTGAATTTGTCACTAACAGTGTTTGCAGTATAACCTCATTTGCTGAGGTTTATGTAACTGAGCGGTAAAACTTGTCCAAAGCTATACTGTTATATGCCATGTACTGCACGGTTTCACAGTTTGAAGCTAATTAGTGTTGACACTGAGGACACAAATTTCTTTTGCTTCTTCAAAGAAGGAAAAACTTTGATGAAGACTGTGGAAAAAAGGTAACTTCTGTTCTGTAGATGACTCTATGAAACACTTTCATCTAAATGGAAGGGTCCTTATTTTGATGATTTATTGCCTTGTCTTAAGGGTTGATTTTTAGAGACTATAATCTCTTTAAATGCCTTTGAAATAGACTCACTGCAGTGCTTTATTTGGCATTGTGTAGTAATGTTTTCCCATGGGGTTGTTAGGGGTTTTTTTGGCAGACACTTTGAATTGTCATTGCATCTTCACTGATATCTTAATGTTGCTCTTCTTTGCATGGACACCGGCTCTTGTGCATGTTAAAGGATCTGGTTTGTCCTTGTTTCATATAAGCTGTTGTCCTGCTTCTGACAGGAACCAGAAGCAGAAGTTGGGGGTATAGAATCATAGAATAGTTAGGGTTGGAAAGGACCTTACGATCATCTAGTTCCAACCCCCCTGTCATGGGCAGGGACACCTCCCACTAAACCATGCCACCCAAGGCTCTGTCCAGCCCGTCCTTGAACACCGCCAGTGATGGAGCATTCACAGCTTCCCTGGGCAAACCATTCCCGTGCCTCACCACCCTTACAGTAAAGAATTTCTTCCT
>JASSUY010022157.1:0-13615 GCA_032466535.1 Forpus xanthops
AGTCCCTCATGAAGAGTCCCTCCCCAGCATCCCTATAGGCTCCCTTCAGATATTGGAAGGCTGCTATGAGGTCTCCACCACACAGCCTTCTCTTCTCCAGGCTGAACAGCCCCAACTTTCTCCTCCTATCTTCATACAGGAGGTGCTCCCCTGATCATCCTTGTGGCCCTCCTCTGCACTTGTTCCAACAGTTGCGTATCCTTTTTATGTTGAGGACACTGGAACTGCACACAATACTCCAAGTGAGGTCTCACAAGAACAGAGTAGAGGGGCAGGATTGCCTCTTTCAACCTGCTGGTTATGTTCCTTTTGATGCAGCCCAGAATACGGTTGGCTTAATATTCATCTGAATCCTGGACAATAACTAATATAGTTGGACAATGAAACACATACTATTTTATTTCACTCATCACAATAGAAAGTATTGCATTTTACTGAATTTTGTTTCTCAAAACACACAAAAATATTCTGTACAGTGGATTTTTTGCCTGCCTTGTTTTCCCTATTTTTAAGTGGCTTCACAATTTAGCTTCCATAAATTTCTTTCAGAAAAGGAAATGTTTTAGAGATATCTGGGGGGGGAAAATAAGCAAATAAAGTGTATTTGGGTTAATTTAAGGTTGAAAGGTAATTACACAAACCCTTGACTAATTTCAAAAATTCTTTTCTCCAATTACTCTTAATCATCCAGTTCCATCTGCCACTGTGTCATGGTTTAAACACAGCCATTATCTCAGAACCACACAGCCACTTGCTCAACTCCACTCTCCACTCCCCACCCCCCTCTCCGGGCAGGATGGGAGAAGAATCAAAAGAATGTAAAACATGCAGATTGAGATAAGAATGGTTTAATAACAAAAGTGCAAAATATTTCTATGACTACTATTAACAATAAGGGAAATATCAAGGGGAGAAAATATAAAACTAAAAGCAAAAAGGAAAAAATAGCCCAATAAACAGCAATAATGTACAATACAATTGCTCACCACCCACTGACTGATACCCAGCCTGACTTGAGTAGCAATCAGTCCGTTCCAGATATCCACCTGCAGTTTATATACTGGGCACGAACTCTGGTATGGAATACATCTTTGGTTAGTTTGGGTCAGGTGTCCTGTCACTGCTGGCTCCTTGTGCCCCTCCTTACTGGCAGAACATGAGAAACTGAAAAGTGTTTTCTCAGGATAAGCATCACTTAGCAATACCTAAAACATCTGTGTGTTATCAGCATTATATCACACTATATAACAGACAGGACTGTGCCGGCTACTAGGAAAAAAATAAGCTCTATCCCAACTGAAACCCATATACACTTGCAGATATTCTATCCAATTCTGTTTGCTCTACCTAAATAAAATAGAAGACGGATTGTTTTTTCACCAATTCAAAAAGCTATTCAAGATGCTTACAGAAATGCATTTACCGCTCTCCAGAAATACATTAGTGCTCTCCAGAAACAAGGTCTCCTTCCACTTTTAGGGGGTTTCCAGTAGTGCTGTATACTATTCCAGTACAGATAGGACCTATTTTCAGTGCTATATTTTTCCTTTTTTTATTATGATTTTTGATAAAAAGATTGTTATACATTTAGGAACTTTGCTGCAGATACAGAGAATTTAAAGCCAGCTGTCTCCATTATGAAATCCGTGGCACTTCAATTCATTTTTGCTTAGTCTAAACTCCTTTGCATAAAATGCCCTGGGGAATAACAATCTCCAGTGTTATTTATTCAATATCACAAACTGCCAGATGCCACTTGAGGATTCTACACTTAGCTTCTGCTATAAATATTTGTTTTGTAGAGACGTACTTTCAAATGAGCTGTGACATATTACATTTTTGAGGAGCAAAGGAATTTTGCCTGGTTCTCTCTGTAACACAGAAGGCACAGAGGAAACAGCAGAAGAGTCTTTAATGGATTTAAATCTGTGTTTATAACTTGCAAAACAACTGTCACTTTGTGGGTTTGGATGTCACCCAGGTATTGAAGGCTGAATGTTAAGAGTGCTGAACAGTAAAATGTTGTCTCAGACCTTGGCAAGATGGGCTCCAACAATAGCAAAAGCAAATTGCTATCAATTGATACAACTCCAAGTGTGAAAGGCAAAGTTGTTCAACTGGCAATTAAAAGTTCATATCCTACTCTCTTGGTTCTATTTCCTGCATTTCTAAATTTAACTTGTAATACTTGATCCTAAGGAAAATTGCCCTCCTGCTGAGGAATACAAATGTAACTGCAAAGCTAGTATTTCAGCAATGACCTGGGATGAACAAGTAAGTATATATTAGGAAAATTAATTTTCAGCAATGTTATCCATCACCAAGAATAAAAGTGATAAAGCAAAACCAAGATGTTCATAGGAGGTTTAGTTTTAACAAAAACAGCCTCAAATCACTTTACAACTTCCTATTTTGTTTTCTGTTGAAATTAAGTTACACAAGTGTATATAAAATTTTTATAGATCAAATTTTTATCCTTCCAATAGCTGAAGATATTTTATAGCAGTGAAATTAGAGAGACGTACACCTTGCAATGTTTCTTTGGGTTTTTGGTTTTTTTTGGTTTTTTTTTTTTTTGTTACTTGCTATTCTATAGGTAGCGAACAGCTGGGAAGGGAAAATACAGATCTCAGTTAAGAATTCAAAACCAGCTTTCACTGGAGGTGTGGCAATATACACTTCCACCTGAAATTAACTTAATGGTTTGGAAAGATGAATTTATTAAAAGGTAGCATCTTTGATTTTCTATTTATTAACATTAAAAGTATGAAGCTCCTCAAAGTAAATATGACAAGTCATCTATCAACAATAACAATTTGAGAGGGTTTACATTTTTAGCTCTGTATTACAGAAGTACCTTGGACACTTAGGGAGACCATTCACATGCAAACACCTGTTTAGGAAGCTGCTTCTTTAGTCAATTGAGACAGGCTTTTTTAAAGAGCAGAGAAGTTTGATATCAGCTCTCTGAGTCATCCTGATAATAAGGATCATTTCCTTGTTATCATAGGTGATTTATGACATGATAAAACCTTCTGTCATATCAACCTCTTAAGTTTGCTTTGAGCAAGCCTAGTTTGGTCTTGTTGAAAAGGCGTGCACGATTCTTAACAAGTAACTACAAATACTGAGATCCCAGAGAAAACAGAGAAGGCAGGGAGTCAGTGTGTCTTTTCTTCAGCTAAATGAATCATCTGAAGTCTACCTGGGGCTAAAGAAGAGCTGTTATCTTGCTTACATAAAAAAAAAAGATATTTTCTCTCAAAATTTAATCTTAGAGTACTTAGTTCAATTGTACAATCCTACGTTAGTGGATTCATTTTAGGAAGCTTTTTACTATTTAGGATCATAATAAATGTTTTAAGTACCAATATGCCAGAGGCTGACACTGAACCATACACTTACATGAACTTAATGGTGATAAAAACAGTGATTCAGTGATTAGGTCATCTCCTCAGACCAAAACCCCTAAAGTCTGGTTCACACTCATCCAGTGATCTTTGTGCTCTTATCTTCTTTGGTCATAATTAGCAAATTATTAGCTACAATACTTTTTAATAAGAACTGCATTATTAAATATAAGTTTTTAAAATGTTGCATTTATAAATATTGCATTGGGTGAAGGCTATTTTTCTGGATGATCATTATGGCATAAAGAAAACTGTACAATTCCACAGATAGCTTCCTGCTCTGATGTTCCTACCAAATTGTTTAAAACTGACGACTGGAAGAAAACAACATCTGTGACTTTGGAAGCTGAGGAAGGTACTGGCTAGCGAAATTACTTTGGTGTACGCAAGATTAATTTTTCTCTGAGAAATGAGATTAGTTTTGTTTGTCATTTTCAGTGTAACTAAGAACAGTACAAGCACTAGATAAATTCAAGTACCTCAGCCATATCCCCCACTTGCCAAAGCCTAAGCATGGGGATGACAAAGATTTTTGGCACTGACTCAAATAGAGGGATGAAAAATTATTCTACTAAATAACTGGAATGAATACAAGAGGATTTTACTGAGGATAAATAAACTTTTCCTGTAATCTCAGTCTCATGATTTTTTACAAGAAAAGTCAACCACTCAATCACAAGTACTAATTATTTGCAAAGGAGGTCCATAACTTCAGAGTTAAATGGTGATACCTGTCCTACAAAATAAGAATGAACCAGTGTCATGGTTTAAGCCTCTCAGACATGCTGTTTTGCTCACTTACACCCCCCTCTTTCTTCTCCCTGCTCCCGGAGGGATGGGAAGGAGAATCGAAAGAATACAATTCCCACAGGTTGAGATAACAGTTTAGTAACTACGGTATAGCACAAATCACTACTGCTACCACCAATAATAATGATGACAAGAGAAATGCAATGAAAGAGAATACAACTGCTCACCACCTGATACCCATCCCGACCCAGCAGAGAACCGCCACATCCTCCAGGTCTCTGGCCTCTTTTTTTACATCCTGGGCACGACATGCTGTGGTATGGAATACCTCTTTAATCATTTTGGGTCAGGTGTCCTGATTCTGCTTCCTCCTGGCTTCCTCTCCTCCTGGCAGGGCATGAGACTCAGAAAGTCCTTGGTCAGGCCAAAACATTAACAAGCAGCAATTGAAAACGTGAGTGTTATCAGCGCTGATCCCAGGCCAAAAGTCGAAAACACAGCGCTGCACCTGCTACTAAGAAGGACTGCTACTGCTGAGCTCAGGACACCAAGGTTTTAAGGGATTTGGGGTTTGCCCAGAATATCCCAGATACATTTATATTTACCTCAATATTTATTTTTTTGAAAAGAAAGGGTTTTGAAATTTTCTGACTGTACAGTGAATAATAGTGACTCACACTACATGCATGCACTGTGGACAATATAAATAAGACTATGATTCCGTCTTTTGAAAATTGTTAGTAGAATTAATGAAGAACAAGATAAAAACAAAATAGAAAACTCCTCCAACAGAGGAACTTAGTTCTTTTCTCCAAAAGGCAGAAAATTAATTGAGGTTAAAACAATATAAAATGAGGCCAATTCTTGTTTGCAGTAAAGGCAACAAATACTTAGTCCTTCCAGGCCTATTGGCCTTGCAGAATAGCCTTAGAATCTACTTTCCAATGACAAAAGAACCCTAATGATAATCCCAGAATTGAAAAGGAATATTTTTAATGCCACTGGTTTTCTCTTGAAACTAGAAAGACATTTAATCCTCATTTCTTTCTTCTATCACACTCCTTGCTTCCTCCCTAACTGATTCAACTGGAGTTTGACACTTTACATTAGTCTCAGGTTTTTTCCTCACACTTCTAATAAATTAGGTAACCAAATCAAGTTATTATTAGTTAGTGTTAGTGTGAAGTAGTGGTTTTTTTCAGTGAAGCTTGTCAGGGTCATTTCTGCTTTTACAGCAGTAATTATACAAAACCAAAAAAAAATAAACAAGAGCTTGAATTTACTTTGCAAACATTTTTTATGTAATCCATACATATTGTAACAATCTCTGCTTAGCTCACTTACCTTCATTTTTTTCTTTTCAAACATAAGCACTTAGTAAAAGTTCAAACATGTAAATATGTCTGCATATGGGCATAATTGCCTGTGCACATGACCTATAAGCTCTGTCTACATGTCTCATACACCTAGGTGTTGCATTAGGAGTATAGAAATTTGGCAGAAAATCCCAGCCCATGTGTTTCAGCCAGTCCTCGGAGATCAGCGGGGAGGGGTGCAGCTGGGCTTAATTTATAGCCAGTTTGACAATGTACAACTGCTTGCATTCAATCAGAATACTCAAAATTGCAAATCACAAGAAGTGCATTGTATGGAAGCAACAGAAATACAGATTTAGATTTGCAATTTATATATTCATACACTGCATTAGCACTAAAATCCAAAGCTAGCCAGTAATTAACTGAGCTCATACGGAAAGTAACCAACTGGTATTTCATTAAGCTTAGTTGCATTCAGGTATCATCTAACATAGTCAGAAGTGCAAAATTTACCAGAGAGGTGTCCCTGCTCTGGAGAGGAGAGAGGATTGAGAACATCCACTTGTCTGCAAAGCAGGGTCATGTTCTCATCCTCTGCCTTGGAGGAGTTCAAATGCCAAAATGACACTTCTGAGTGCAGCAGAGGTGAGACTGTAGTCACATTATGGGTTGCAGCTGTTGTAGATTATATCGGGGGCAGCCACTGGCTCTAAAACAACAGATTTTACTGAACAACAGCAGTGATGAATCTGACCCCACTTCTTTACAAAATACTATGAAGAAATTTGTACATGTATAAAACAGCTAATACAAAAAAAAATTCTTAAAATAAATACATATTCTCTTCTCTGAAAAAAATATACTGTAACAGCATGTAAGTCATTACTTATGCTACCAATGCATATCTTTTAAATTAATGTATCTATTCAAATCACCTGAACTCCTTACATGACCCTTAAAGGTCACCTCTTGCAACTGTCCTGCAATAAGCAGGTACATATTCAACAAGATCAAGTTGCTCAGAGCCCCATCCAGCCTGACCTTGAACATTTCCAGGGATGAGGCATCTACCACATCTCTAGGCAACCTGGGTTTAAAAGTAGTAGCATAAGGATTTATACTCCTCAGAGTCATGTTTTCTAAGTTTTCCCGGTGCCATCAAGCAAGAGCCATATGAGAGAGGTACCATAGTATATGTTAACTCCCTTAGGATTGAGTCATCCACAAAAATGACAAGCGGTTAGATCAGTGGACCAGGGAAGAGCTACGAGTATTATCTACCTGGACTTCTGTAAGCTCTTAGATATAGTCCATCACAACTTCCTTCTCTCTGGTTATATAACGATCAGAAACAAAAACCTTTCATAGAATCATAGAATCATAGAATAGTCAGGGTTACAAAGGACCTTCACATTATATAGTTCCAACCCCCCTGCCAGGGGCAGGGACATCACCCACTAAACCATGTCACCCAAGGCTATGTCCAACCCAGCCTTGAACACTTCCAGCAATGGAGCATTCACAACTTCCCTGGGCAACACATTCCAGTGCCTCACCAACCTTACAGGAAAGAATTTCTTCCTCACATCCAATCCAAACTTCCCCTGTTACAGTTTGAGCCCGTTACCCCTTGTCCCCTCACCACAGTCCCTCTTGAAGAGTCCCTCCCCAGCATCCCTATAGGCCCCCTTCAGATATTGGAAGGCTGCTAGGAGGTCTCCACACAGCCTTATCTCCTCCAGCCTGAACTGACCTATTTTTCTCAGCTATCTTCATACGGGAGGTACTCCAGTCCCCTGATCATCCTCGTGGCCCTCCTCTGCACTTGCTCCCACAGTTCCATGTCCTTTTTGTATTGAGGACACCAGAACTGAACATAGTATTCCAAGTGAGGTCCCAAAAGAGCAGAGTAGAGGGGCAAGATCACCTCCTTTGACCTGCTGGTCACGTTTCTCTTGATGCAGCTCAGGATATGATTGGCTTTCTGAGCTGCAAGCTCACAATGCAGGCTCATGTTCATTTTTTCATTGACCAACATCCCCAAGCCCTTCTCTGCAGGGCTGCTCTTAGTCTCGTCTCTGCCCAACCTGTAGCTGTGCCTGGGATTGCTCCGACCCAGGTGGAGGACCTTGCACTTGGCATGGTTAAACTTCATCAGGTTGGCGTCAGCCCACCTCACAAGCGTGTCGAGATCCATCTGCATGGCATTCCTTCCCTCCAATGTATCAACCAGGCCACAGAGCTTAGTGTCATCAGCAAACTTGCTGAGGGCCCACTCAGTCCCACTGTTCATGTCACCAACAAAGAGGTTGAACAAGACCGGTCCCAACACTGATCCCTGAGGAACACTGCCTGTTACTGGTCTCCAGATGCACATTGAGCACAACTCTTTCAGTGTGTTCATCCAGCTATTCTTTATTCACCGAGTGGTCCACCTATCAAATTGATGTCTCTCTGACTTAAAGACAAGGATGTCATATGAGACAGTGTCAAATGCTTTGCATAAGTCCAGGTAGATGACACCAACTGCTCTACTCTTGTCCATCAGTTCCATAGCTCCATCATAGAAGGCCATCAGATTGGTCAGGCATGATTTCCCCTTAGTGAAGCCATGCTCGCTGTCACCAAGCACCTTGCTGCTTTCCATGTGCCTTAGTATACCTTCCAGAAGAATCCACTCCAAGATTTTGCCAGGCAGAGGTGAGACTGACTGGTCTGTAGTACCCCAGCTCATCCATTTTCCCCTTCTTGAAAATGGGAATTATATTTCCCTTTTTCCAGTCATTGGGAACTTCTCCTGACTGCCATGATTTTTCTAATATGATGGACAATGGCTTAGCAACTTCATTTGCCAGCTCCTTCAGGACCCGTGCATGGGTTTCATCAGGTCCCATGGACCTGTGTATGTTCAGGTTCCTAAGATGGTCTTGAACCAGATCCTCTCCTACAATTGGCCCAAGGTCTTCATTCTCACTGTCCTTGAATCTGCCTTCCAAGACTTGGGTGGTGTGGTCAGAGAATTTGCCAGTGAAGACTGAGGCAAAGAAGTCATTAACCTCAGCCTTCTCCAAATCCAGTGTAGCCAGTTCTCCTGGTAGCTCCCAGCAGGGGCTCACGTTATCCCTAGCCTCTCTTTTATTTGCAATGTACTTATAGAATCCCTTCCTGTTATCCTTAACATCCCTAGCCAGGTTTATTTCAAAGTGGGCCTTAGCTTTCCTAACCTGGTCTGTAGCTTCCCAAACAACATCCCTGTATTCTTCCCAGGCCACTTGTCCTTGCTTCCACCTTTTATAAGCCTCTTTTTTCCTTTGAATTTTCCCCAGCAGCTCCTTGTCTATCCAAGGAGGTCTCCTGGCCCTTCTGCAGCACTTCTTCCTAGTTGGGATGCACTACTCCTGAGCTTGCAGCAGGTGATCTTTGAATATCAAGCAACAGTCTTGGGCCTCCCTGTCCTCTAGGCCTATATTCCATGAAATCTTACTGGGCAGGTTCTGGAAGAGGCCAAAGTCTGCTGTCTTGAAGTCCAGGGTAGTGAGCTTGCTGCCTACTCTTCTCTCTTATGTATGACCTTTGTATTGCAAGCTGTTAACTGTATGCCAAAGAAAACATACACATGAAAACAATATTCCATAGGAAAGATGCTGAGGAGAGGGAGGAAAGAAGGCCTTGTGGACAGGCAGGGAGTTTTTTGCTTTCCTTGGAAAATTATTTGTTCAGAAGCTGCCTGTTCTCCAGTAGCCTTTCATGGTACTCGCAGCAGGTGTTTCATCTTAGTGTGCTAGTCTTTTTATTTTCTTCCCTTACTGTACTCACTTTCTGCTTCATCATCAGTTCAATGTCATTTGTTACCAAGAATTTTCTTTCAACTGGCTCATTAGTGCCTGGGAAAGAAATGCCAATTCAAATCTGAAGAATACTCAGAGAGTGTGAAAACTAGAAACGATTCCTGTATTTGGTGAAAACCTCTCAGTGTCTCTCCTGTACAACAGTCTTCTACTCTCCTGCCAAGTCAGTCACATAACTTCGTTTTACTCTATTAGAGGATCTAAACTTTCATGCATAATCTGTAACAGTTTCCCTAGCAATTAAAATAATGGATATTTTTCACAATCCCCATTGGGAAATAAATAAAGAAGTACCATTCTTCAGAACACTTCTAAAGGTTCCATGCACTGATAAGAATTAGTTTCCTGAATGTAACTCCCTTATTAATCAGAGAGATTTATAACAGAATCATGTTAGGACTTTTTCTATTACTGATGCGTTGAAGTAAAACCATGTACATACTATGTGAATGTCCAAAGATTCAACACAGAACAAGGCAAAGCCTCAGTATATGTCTCAGAGATGTACTGTCTAGACAGCTGAAGGTGACTTAAGGCAACCCAAGGAGAATGTGCGCTGTTAAAAAAAAAGAGGAACTCCGTTCCCATTTTCTGCTTTCCTACTTGACTGGAACTTGACGATGCTTAACTGTGACTTTTTATGACAGAAGAAAAACTTGTAATTTTTATTGGCTACTAAGAGAAGGAAAAGATATGCTGTTTCATGAATAAGAAAATGCATGAAACTTCTGACCAGAAGGGGAAGGACTCTGCTGAACTTGAATTGCCCCATTTTCCTTGAATCTTCCCAGATATCTCTGCAATAAGCAGGAGATTCAGTAACAAATTCCACTTACATACATAAAACCCCACATATATGGCACAGTTAAGTGATTAAATGTGCAAACATTAATTTATATTTGTGAAGAGTGCAATAGAACAGCAGAGGCTTAGGTTGCATAAGAAAATGTAGGAAAAAAAAATCTGTTGTTTCCTATTACTTCTTTCTATAGCGTTCACTTATTTAAGTACCAGCTGGTAAGTAGGACGATAGTCTGGTTTTAGTATGAAAGGCAGAAATCTAGGCACAACTATACAACAAAGCTAGTAAAGAATCACTAGGGAGAGCATCCTCTTGGCAAGAAAAAGATACCAGCTGAACTCCTAAGGAAGACATATTTGTTTTCGTTTATCTAAAACAAGAATGGGGAAGGAAATTCTTGACATCAGTGCTGTCAGGAGTTTTCTATTCTGCTAAGAATCATCTCTGCATTCATCATCCCAGCGTGGCCCACACAAAGCCTTTTTGTTCTCTGTTATTCTTGCTGAGAAAACAAATTTCATTAACAAGCTTTCTCAAATGCCATTAGCAATCAGTTAGTCACATTCCAAATAGGAAATATGTAATAGGGTAAACACCTAATATTTTTTTTTTAAATGGCATTAAAACCAATGTTTTCTCTTTTCTTCTTGTCTACCAGGATAACTCAGTTCTCACACTGAAGAGCTTTCACCTTCCACAGGAAGTTTGTGTGATTCAGTAAGGAGCATGTAATTTTTATCAACAGAATTTTTCATAATTACATATGACCAATTTGAACAGTTACACTTAAGACTTGTCGTTGTGATCAATAGCTGACATTCATAGAATTTGTTGAGTTTGGGATGAAGCTGTAAGAGAGTTTCAAATTATGTAAAGAAACATTGTTACTGGTATATATAGTTGGGGGTTTTGTGGGTATGGTTGACTACAAGGAAAACCCTGTCTTATGATTTCATTCTAGATGACACAGCTACAGCAAGTCATGTCAGTTTAAAGGCTTATGTTCTATTCCCAATTGTGGCTCTAAGCTGTAGGGAAGAACACCACTTTCTTATGACTCAGCTTCTTAATTTGAAAAATAAGTGTAAGGATAACCAACCTCTTTTACAAACCTGGAAACTTATGGTTAAAAAGTGATACAAAATAATGATTCATTATTTCTTCCCACATTTCCTCATGAACTGTAAAGACCAAATCTGTCGACAATGTGTTTTATGTACCTAAATAAAAAGCTACACGAACTACATGGATACTGTAGAGGTCGAAGTTGAGAGCCTCTTATTCCTACTTGCAACAAATAAAGATTCAAATATAAAGCCAAGATTAAAAAAAAATATCACATTTCAGGTGTCCTTTAAATTCCAGTGGTTTACCTCTGTTTTTAAGATTTTCTAGGCTGGTCACAAAATTATTAAAGCATAGAAGAGATCTGGATTTTATAGGTGCTGAACTGCAGATAACTTCCCAGACACTGAGAAAGTCAGGTCGATATATTTTATATTTTAAAATAGCACTGCTTAGTAGTTTAGAAAGGTAACAACAAAAACTACTTCTACTAAACAATTAGTATGGTACAGAAAAGTTGTATTTGAAGACATAAGAACACAGAAAAGGCTGTAGAGGTTTGAAACAAATATTCACCTCCTCCATTATGTCGTACCTAGCTGTGGTCAATAGCAGGTGCTTCCAGAAAGAATAAAACCAGACTACTATGCAGAAATATTTTTACGATACAGTTGCTGAGCCTCCTGGCTTTCAGAGCAAGTGGATTTTTTTCCTCTTGTGACGGCAAACCATCACATCTGACAAAAATATGGCATTAGTGATTGTGACAAACTGAAGGATCTTAAAATATCTCCTCTCTGAAACCAAACTTCACTTTTCTCTTACACTTCAGTAATCCTTTCCTTCTACAGATTACTCCTTTTTATTTTCTGTTCCACATGCTCTCATATTATGGTATTATACTTACTAATTTGTTTGACAAAGGAAAGCCACTCAACACGTTGCTCAGGTCCCCTCCATCTTGCCCAAGGATGGGTATGCTGGCAAAGACTTGGTCACTAGGCTCTGCTTTTGCTGCTTACCAGTCCTCCCCTAGCCTTGGATCATAACAAAATAGTTGATAAATAATTTGATTGCTTCCCTAACTGTGGCCAAACTCCGTATGAAAATAACATTTTAACAGAAACCACAACATAACTTTCATGTTTCCTCTTTTGTTCAACTTCCCCTACTAGTCAACCTCAGCATCATATTAAATCTGGAGGACTGCCATTCCTGGATTGTGTATGCTGCCAGCCATCTGAACCACAAACAACAAAAGAGCTACTTCTATGCCACTGTTAGATGAGACAAATCTGTGCCCTGACATAAAAGCACTGGGATGCCTTGTGCACAATACAGATCAGTGAGGACCATCTGGTTAGTTTCATTTAGTGCCAGACACAAAAATGAGGGAAGATGTCACACTTAATGAAAGGATTTGCTTATTTTGAAATTACTGTAACATGCTAGAATGTATACTGTGTCAACGGTTTACTTAAGACCCAGCTGTAAACAAAGACAATAGGCTGGGTTGTAAAAGTAGTAATAGACTCTGAATTTAAAGAGACAAAACTACTCAGCTGAATGAATTTTGCAGCAGAATTTACAGAAATACAGATTCAGAATTTGAGAAAATATTTAAACTGATACTGGGTTCATAGCCACCTCTTTTAGAAGACCTCACAAGGCATTCATGATGATAATGAGCTCATGGGCAGTGAAAACTCAGGACAGTACATCAGAGCTTTCCTGTTTGGAAGTGGCTTGCATTCTACAAGCACCTAACAGGTCACTTCTGGTGCAACTGTACTTTCACTGATCTGCAACAGCTTCAGGAAAAATAACTGAAGGCAATCAGCGATCCCCATTCAAAACAGTAATTGTATGTGAACTAGCCATTTGATGAGTAGCTTCAAAATGTAACCAAGTTTAAGTAATAATATTGTGACATCCATGGAACAGATCATTGAGAAGCTCATGAAAAGGATGGTTATTAATTCCTCCAACGGTACACAGCAAAGTTAGGTCAAGGGTAGGCATGCTTCTTTTCTAAGTCATTGAGACTGAAATTCAACCAGCACCATAGGAGAGAGATATCACATCAAAACAAGTATGCTGGCATCTACACTACAGGGAGGGGATCATTCAAACAAGAAAGTTGTTCCCCCTCCCCCCGCCAAAAGAGAAGCCTTCAAAAATGAAAAATCAACACAGATGCTATTTGAAGAGATAAAAGCAAAATCACGGAAGAGATAAATATTAGAGTTATGTAGGTGTGAAGTGAGAGTGGAAAGGTGGAAAAGCTATTTTGAATCAGTGTTATTTTTTTAAAGGCAGATTACTGCATCCAGTCCTCGAGTCCTCAGCACAAGAAAGACATGGGCCTGTTGAAACAGGTCTAGAGGAGTGCTACAGAAATTATCAGACAGAACGTTTCTCCTA